>JAKCPB010000157.1:0-76494 GCA_021442155.1 Cymbidium sinense
ACTTTTATTTATAGAAATATTAAAAGCTATTATCTCTAAACTTTTTTTAAAGTTACTCATATTTTAAGAGAAGGTAATGCTTGGGATTTCTTAGGGGTGTAATTTCTCGATTTTACTTTGTTTACCAATACGAATATTCTTAAGCAATTAAGAGGGCTGTCTAATTTAGATAAATCTAGTTTGCCTTATGTTAGATTTTCTTAAATTTTCTTCTTTTTTCTTTTTTCTTTTCTATTGTTGGTTTTCTTGGGGCTTTTGCTTGGGAGCTTCTGGTGGTTTTGGTTTGTTTGATTATTGTTGGCTCTTGTTCTTTCTTGGGGGCTTTCTATTCTTGTATTTTTTTTTGTATTTTATAGGTTGGAATGCTGGCTTCTGCTATTTTGGTTGTCCAAATTTGTGTCATTTGTCTCTCTACTTTAATGTGGTCTATCGGGCTTATTCATTGGTTTTGGTTGGTTATTAATTTTTTGGTGTCTTTGTGGTTGGTATCCACGAGCTTCATGATTTTGGTGTCCTCTCTGGATGAGATGTTTGTTTTGCTTCTCTTCCTTCTATCTCCTTTTAGTTGGTTGGACTAATTTGGTTTCAGGTGTGGATGTTACTTTCCTTTGTGGCTTTAGTGGCCTTGATGTTTCTTATTCTGTTTTGTGGCTGTTGTTGCATATTATGGTTGTTTTAGTCTGGTTGGAGTTGGTGAGCTTGCTGTTTACTTCCCTTCTTCCCCTTGTTTTTTTTTTGTACTTCCTCTTTGGTTGTGGCTTTGTTTATTATTACGCTACTCTTGGGTGGTTGGATGGTTGTCGGCTTGGATTTTTCTTTGTTGGCTCTTTTTTTCTATTGTCCCCTTTGGTGGTATTCTATTGTTCTTACCTTTTTGGTGGCTGGTTCTAGATCTTTGCTAGTTATTGGTGTGTGCTCGGGTGCCTTTGTGAGGTTCATTGACTATGATGGCTAGGATGTTAGGTCTTTTTTTGTTTGGTTAGTCGATTTGTGGCTATAACCCTCCTTTCGAGTTTGGTTGCTCACAAATTTTATTGTTGCCCTTCTAATTCTTGTGATCTGAGCTTGAGCCTTTTCTTTTTTTCTTTCCTTTCTAGTTATCTTTGTTTATTTTCTTTTATTTGTTCTTATCTCTACTTTAATATTTTCTTATAGGTTTCCTTCTCTTATTCTTGGGTCTCTTGGATATTCTTGACACTTTCGGATTATGATGTTGTTGTTCTTTTTTAAGTTCTTCCTTTTGCTTTTTGCTATCTTTTATATTAGTTAGGGGATTTTTCTCTTTAGGTCCTTCTGTAGCTCTTTGAGCAGTAGTCTTTGAGTTTGATCCCCTTTAAATCATTGTATCCTTTTCTTTTTGGTAATAAAATTTCTTCTTTTTTTCCCAAAAAAAATGCTAAACTTTCAACCCTAAACCCCAGTATGTAAACCTTGAACTAACCCTAAACCCTAAACCCTAAGAATGGGTAGAACCTTGATGGCAGGAACATCACCGTCAACTAGACTTAGTCTAGATCTGGCAATGGAGGTGAAGGCAGAGGTAGCGATTATCGTAGTGGTGGTGGGGCATTTATAGGTGCTGGTGGATATGGAGGTGGTGGTCGGGGTAGTGGTAGTTATGGAGTGGGAGGAGTGATGGAAGTTATAGCCATGGTGGTGGCGAGGGAGAGATCATGGATATGATGGGATCCCACTACTCGAGAGGTGGGGTGGCTCGATGGGAACTGGAGAAGAACATCTATTAATCTTGCATATGAAACTTTGTCTTTATAATAGAGATGGTTCTACTTATCTAGGGTTTTGAATGGGTGCTCATTTTTATCTATGTGCTTGTGTCTTAGAAAACTTGGGTGCTACTTGGTTGATGAAATCAAAAGAAGAAATGTTGAATAAATTTGTTCTCTATTAAAAAACCTTAAACTCTAAACTAAACCTAAACCCTAAAACCATAAACCATAAACTAAAACTTAAACCCTAAACTAAAACCTAAACCAAACCTAAACCCTAAACCCTAAAAAACTAAAACACACTAAACCCTAAACCTAAAACCCTAAATCTTAAATCCTAAACCATAAACCCTAAAACCCTAAACTAAACCCAAAACCTAAACCTAAAAACAAACTAAACCCCAACTAAACCTAAACCTAAACCCTAAACTAACACTAACACTAAACCCCTAAACCTAAAGCCTAAACCCTAAAACTTGAATAAAGATGTCATTAGGGAGGATCTAAAGAATGACTAATCTAACATAGTTATGGTAAAGAAAATGTCTTCAATAGACTTTCCCTTAACTTTTAGATATTTGAATACCTTAAATCATATTATAATACCATATATTGTAGTATAATGTAGCATCATATATTTGAGCATGTAGTGTGTTTTTAGATGTTATAAGATGTTTAAAATGTTTTAGTATATTATGGTATTATGCCCATAGTATATTAATATAAATCTAAAAATATTTAATAAATAAGATGATGAGATTTGTTAAATTTGAAGTGGGAATTAGGCTATAGTACCAAAGGTGTGCTACACCACTTGTAGTCTAAAAAGTAAGATTTTATGTTCAAAATAAATATTATATGTTGTAGCATAGTATAATAATATATATCATAATATATTGTTCTAAGAATTTTAAATTGTTTTAGTATTTTACAATCATTCAATCAAGCTTACATTAGCATTATTTATAAAAATGTTGATTTAGACTTTAAAATGGTGGAATTTGGCCAAATTCATAATAGGTAGAGCATGTCACCATAATATATTATTTCAATTTAAAATATTTAAGCGATACGACTAAAATATATAGTTTTTTATTGTTTAGACTGATTTTATGATTTTTTATCTTAAGCAATCCTTTGTGATGTGATATGCAATATAATATAATATAATATAATATAATATAATATAATATGTTAGTGTATTATAATATAGGATGCTATATAACATAGTGTAGCATCATGCATTATACTATTGTGTATTACTACTTGTTGTTTAGCATATTTTAGTTTGTTCTAGTATGATGTAGTAGTTTGTACTAGTAGAATTCATAAAAATATTGATTTATAGGCTGAGATGATTGGATTTGGCCAAATTTAAGGTAAGCGTTAGGGAACATCATTGGGGGTGTGCACTGGTGTGTCATTTAATCAAAAGAATGGAATTTTGCGACCAAAATAAATGTTCATTTTTCAACCAAATTTTAAATTTTTTTTAAAGTGATTCATTTTAAGGTGTAATGTAAGATAATATATTATATGAAAGCATATTAAAATATAATGTACATAACAATATAACTTCACATATATATGAATGTGGTGGTGTGTTACTAAATGTTATTGTACAATTTAGTATGTTTTACTTTTGTTATAATACATTGGGTCAAAACTCATAAAAATGTTAATTTGAAGGTTGAGATGGAAGAATTTGGCCAAATTCATGGCACACACCAAGTAACACCAAAATTATGCTATTTTGTCCCATTTCTAAAAAAAATAATTTTACATCCAAAATGAACATTATTCATATTTTGAGAAAATCTTATTATTTGTTCCTTTTAAGTGATTCTAATGAGGTGTAATGTTAGACAATATATTATATTATAGCAAATTATAATATAAAATCATATATTATAATATAATATAGTGTGTTAATTCACACTATAATATGTTTAGCATGATATTGTATAGTTAGTTTGAGCTTTCACCATCATAAATCATAAAATGTTGATAACAATGTTAAGATGATGTAATTTGAATGAATACATTATTAGGCTTTTAGTTGAAGTATTAAAGGTGTGCATAAGAGAAGAAATAAGATTTGATGAGAATTCCATGTTAAGGATGGAGGGAGATCTTCTAGGGCATCACACGTTCATTGGACATGACATGTGAGTAGTCTATGTCAAGGGCATAGAAGAAGAAAATCTGCTAGGGATAAGGTTTGAATTTAATTTCATTATATGATTTGTGGAAAGAAGATCCACTGGGGATAAGAATCTATAATCCACTGTGGATTAAGATTGAATCAACTTTAATTTGTTTTGTTTTAATTGATGTAGAGGCACATCTGCTAGAGATATGGGCACGAGTCCACTAGGGATCGAGTATATGAACCTTCCACTAGGGAAAGGTTGAGCTATCCCACGGAGATTGGGATTTGTGTTTAATTTCATAGATTTTTTTGGGGATGTATCCACTGGGAATCAGAGTTTGATTGGATTTCTATGATTTAGACTCTACTAGGGGAGTTATTTTAATTTGGCTCCACTATGGGAGGTTGGTTTTGAATTTGATTTGTTTGTTTGACTTATTTACATATAATTTGGGGCACCACTAGGGAGAAGGGTGTGTTTTAACTCCACTCGAGAAAATCAAATTGAGTTTAATTTAATTTGAGTTAATGTATGGACCATGTTAAGTGTGATGGACCTCTTGAGAAAGGGCTATAGCCTTGACCTTTCAGTTTACAAATCCAAAGGGATAGTCTACCAGCTGTGGGGTAGAGCTAGCCAACCTAAGGGGTTGCCTTTCGGTGTGCAACAATTGTGCTAGGATGAAGGCATAGCAGACTTACATCTTCCAAAGTGAGGAACAACCACTGGGGTGACCTGTTGGATGCACAACAAATTGAACCTGACCTAGGGAGACTACTGAGTGAATGCTGTTGGGGACTTATGTTAATTCAAAAGTAGTAAGGATTAATTTTATTTTAATTTCATGTGATTTGATATGGTTTATTTGGTTTATTTTGATTTGAATTAAGGGCATATCTCTCTTGATTTGAGCTCAGTCAAATTTGATAGATTTAATTTATGGACCATGTCGGTGTGTGATGGACCTACTAAGAAGGGGCTATATCGGACTTGTCCTATCTCAGATTTACAAATCTAAAGGGATAGTCTATTGGTGGTGGGGTAGAGCTGGCCAACCTAAGGGTTTGCCTTTTGGTGTGCAATACTTGTGCTAGGAAGAAGGCATAGCAGACTTACATCTTCTAAAGCAGGGAACACCCACTGGGGTGACCTGTTGGTAGCACAACAAATAGAACTTAGGGGTGACCTAAGTGAATGCTCTGGGGACTTATATCAACTTAAGAGTAAGCGATTACTAAAGGGAGTTTTCGACTACCCTAAAGATATGATGCACCTTGGGAAAAAAAAATCTAGGGTGTCCTCCTAATCCATAAGTGAATGTAAATTTTGTTTATATGTTTATGTGGACCCTATTGGTGTGCGAGGGACCACACTAAGAAGGGGTTATGTCGGCCTTGACCTATCTCAGATTTACTGGACCAAGGGAGAATCTATACATCGACAAAATATTCTACAACCATAGGGGTGGTTACTAGGAAAGGAGAACTATCCAATCTGATAGTAACCCGGGTAGTGTCTAAATGGTGTTGTAAAGGGCGTGATCCAAATATAGTGCCCACAAGGGAGGTGCTACTAGGGGCATTATCCTGAGCTCTAAAAAGGAAGGCCTATAGTGTATGCGGTGGCCAACTCAAGGGAAAGCATAGACTTACATCGCCATGAGTGGTGTATCCTAAGGTGTGAGAACCAACCAACCTAAGGTGTATCCATCTGTGAGAACCAACCGCCTAAGGTGCCCATCGGGTGAGGAATGATTAATCAATGAAAGAAAGAAAGCATGTAGGCTTACAACTTTCCAAGTGGAACTAATCATCGGGATAGTCTATCATTGGTAGGACAGATGCTATCTAACCTAGAGTGAGTACTAAGTGAGGAGCTCCGAGGAAGGATAGGACCCAGACTTGAAGAAATCAGGAGGGAAGGAGCCTCTAGGGGACTTATCCTAAACCTCAAATATACTTGACCCAATCAGTGCATGAAGGCTAATCTAAGAAGAAAGCATAGACTCACATCTTCTTAAACAAAGCCAACATAAGGTAGCTTACCGGCCACATAGTAAGGCCTACCAAACTAACAAGGCACTAATCGGTGTGCAGTGGCCAAGGAAAGAAAGCATAGTAGACTTACATCCTCCAAAGAAAGATGACCAGTAGGGACACACTCTTGAGTGAGTGTCATTGGGGGTATTGATGGAGGTGGGTGTTCTTTCTTTTGATGAGATTGAGAGAGAATTGGAGGTGAGGGAAGAGATATGTTGGATAACTAGTGCTCCCACCAAGGATTGCCAAGGTTTTCCACCAAGCTCTCAAACCACAAGAATAACTCAATAATTTGTAATTGCCAAAAGATCTCCTTCATTCTAGTAAGAGGGCTATTTATAGCCATTACAAGCATCTTTAGAAAAGAATTCAAAACATGGAGGGAAAGGTGGGTGGCCACATTAATGTGAAGCATTAAATTACCTCATTATTTTTATGCCATCCACCCATTTCACATGCTATTATTTTATGTGTATTCAACCACCTCACATGTCATGCTTTGAATTTTTAAATGCAAAATTTCAAACATGGAGTTTCTAGAAGAAAATTAAAAATTACATAAATAAAAATGATGAAATCATAAAATGGGCCTTAATAGGCTAATGGGCTAAGTCTTCTTCTTGCTTGAATTTTCTTGGGCTTTAGCTTGAGATCTTGTAAATGGACCTTGAGCTCTAATTTTTGGATCCTCATGATGTTCTACATCAACTCCCCTGAGCTCAATTGAACTCTGTGTCTTCGACTAATTGTGGGGCTAAAGTCTCCAAATCAGTACAAGTCAACCATGTGTCTTCAGATGGTGGCTTATTCTTCCAATGAAAACTTTGAAGACAAGTTCAACACTTGATATGCTCCCTTTGTTGAAGCAAACTTTTGACCATAAATTTGCTCCTTTTAGGCTTCACTCTATTACCAAATTTGATGGAGGTTGGCATTCTTTCTTTTGATGAATTGAGAGAACGTGGGTATTGGAGGTGAGGGAAGAAGATATGTTGGATAACTAGCGCTCCCACCAAGGATTGCCAAGGTTTGGCCACCAAGCTCTCAAACCACAAGAATAACTCAATAATTTGTAATTGCCAAAAGATCTCCTTCATTCTAGTAAGAGGGCTATTTGTAGCCATTACAAGTATCTTTCAAAAGAAAAGAATTCAAAACATGGAGGGAAAGGTGGGTGGTCACATTAATGTGAAGCATTAAATTTCCTCATTATTTTATGCCATCCACCCATTTCACATGCTATTATTTTATGTGGATTCAACCACCTCACATGTCATGCTTTAAATTTTTAAATGCAAAATTTCAAACATGGAGTTTCTAGAAGAAAATTAAAAATTACATAAATAAAATGATGAAATCATAAAATGGGCCTAGGCTAATGGGCTAAGCCTTCTTCTTTCTTGAATTTTCTTGGGCTTTAGCTTGAGATCTTGTAAATGGACCTTGAGCTCTAATTTTTGGATCCTCATGATGTTCTACATCAATTATCTCAACTCAAAGTAGCCCAAGATAAAAGATATGAGTTTGTATTATATGTTTATGTGTGTTGTTTGTGTTTGTTGTTTCAATGAAGGATAGAGGCGCTGGGTTCCTTACACCTACCATAAACACATCATGTGGATTCAAATAAGAATACTTTCACCATGGAAGTGATTGAATTCAAAATGGAAATTTCAAACATGATTTATCATATTTCCTTAAGTAGAGCCCATTGATTGGGTGCTCTTATGATTAATAAGCTAATAAGATCTTCCTTGGTAGGCCTTCTCTAAGGAAAAAGGGCCTTCCCAAGTGGGTTCAAACTTGCCTCCCATCTTACGATGAGAAATAATCGATCTCTTTATAAGTAAATTAAGCTCTCTACTTGAAAAGCTCTATGATGGACTAACTTGTGAGCTTGAATCATTTTAGCTTTGTACAACTTGAGGTTTTGGCATGCCCAGACATCTCTTCCAAACCTTCAAGCTCTTCTAACCCTAACTTGGCATTATGCTCATTGTGATCTTCTATGCATAGCTATCCTTAGTGATGGGAGTTGGACTTCTAATGGACTTGGACTCATACACTAAGGAGAAAGGAGTAGACTGAGTTGGAGTTCTATATGTGGTTTGGTAGTCCCACAAGGCTTCAGCTAATTGCTCATGCTACTTTTGCTTATTATTGTTGAGTGTCTTCTTCAGTATTTGGATGAGAGCTTTATTGAAGGTTTCTGTTAAGCAATTTTTCCTCAGGCAGTTAATGGTAGAATATCTCCAATCCATGCTATGCCTTTGAGCAAAGTTATCGATCTCATTACTCTTGAATGCAGTACCAATATCAGATATCATTCATCGAGACACTCCGAACCTATATACGATATGGTTCCTAAAAAACTAGAGCACATGTTGAGCTATGACCTCTCTGAGCGTAATCACCTTTGCCCATTTGGAAAAGTAGTCAGTAGTAACTAAGATGATGACCCTTGAAAGAAGGAGGATCAATCAGGCCCACTATGTTGTACTAACATCAAATGCCATAGAATGTTGGGTGGTTTGTGTAGGACCACATCAGTATTTGACATTGGCATGCACTTCTATCCATGTAATCTTTGATCATTGATGGCTAGAAGTATCCTAGTCTCTTGATCTTGGCTTTCATCTTCAGACTGGATTGGTTGGCTCCACATAATGTTGGGTGTACCTCGGTCATGATCTTATGGGCTTCGTGCTTATATAAAAAATGTAACCACATATGATCGAAAGACCGACGGTATAAGACACCATCCATAAGAGCATAGGAAAGTGCTCTCTACTTCATCTGATGGGCTTGGGACTTCTCTTGAGGTAGTTTGCCTTTATTTAGGTAATCTATGAATGGTTGCCTCCAATCTAACTCCCCATACTTCTTGGTAATGGCAACCTCTTCTTCAAGAGATTACTTTTTGATGAGTTCAATATCAATAAGGGATATGGCTTGTCTATTTTGGACCTTTATTGATGTGGACTCATCTTATGGACATGCCAACTCCTTGGTATGCCTGGCTAAAGTATACACTATGACGTTCTCTCCTCAAGGAATCTTATAACCATTGACATTTGGGCCAACAACTCCATAGTGTACTTGTGGTAGTGATTGAACTTGGGCTTTATAACCTTATAGGACCTAGTGATTTGATTGATCACTAGAATCCCCAAAGATGTTGATGTTCTGGATGATTAGAGTAATGACTAACTCCATACTGATAATCAGAGCCTTATATTTGACTTTATTATTGGTGCAAAGATTGGACAGATGATATGAGAATCTCATCATATCATGGTCCTGAGTTAAAAGACCTATTCCTACCCTTGCCTTTCTTGGAATAGTAGATTGTGGTTCTTCTCCTCTTTGAGAGGAAGCATTACCATCAAAGTACATCTCCCAGTGGTGAATGTTAGTATCTCCTCAGTTCATGATTTGTTCATTGTGGAGATCATCACTAAGAGTTCGAAAGTGGGTGTCTTTTGAAATCCTCTAGCACTTATCCTTTCACCACACGGAGGGGTACGAAGGTAATGTCAAATTGCGAGAGGATCATGGACCGTCGTGCCAACCATCAGGATAGCGTCAGCCATTTTATGAGATATTATAGTGGATTGATCCTTGATATTAAATTCACCTTATGAGGAATCATTGTAGTGCTATAGCTTTTAGAATGGTAAGATTAAAGCTAGGCAATGATTCTTAGTGGGTGGATAGTTAGACTCAGTAGTGCATTTTCCATCCCTTCATCATTGGCTTGGGCCAACAAAGCACCAAGGGAGTCGTCTAACACAACAGTGTAAAGTATGAGAGGCTAGAACCAGCAATGTCATTAGGTAATGCTTGATGTCTTCGAAGGCATGCTCACACTTATCATCCCACTTGAACTTATTATCCTTTTTGACAAATGCTAAGAATGACTAACATCTTCTTGATATGTTAGATATAATGCATCTTAGATATGCCAACCACCCTTGGAATGATCTGAGTTAAGTTAAACTTTTAGGAGGTGGCATTTCTAATATCACCTTGATCTTCTTCGGATCGATTACGATTCCTTGTTGTCGGATAACATACCCAAGAAATTTCTTTGTAGCTACTCTGAATGCACACTTCACGGGGTTCATTTTGAGGTTAAATTATCTTAACTGTTCCAAAACTACTCTCAAGTCATAGACATAGTCTTCCTTTTCTCTACTTTTGACCAGAAGATCATCAACATAGCACTCGACTTGATGATGAATGAGTTCATCAAAGATTCAAGTCATAGTCTACTGGTATGTAGCAATGAAATTTTTAAGGCTGAAAGGTATGACCTTATAGCAATAAATTTTGATTGGGATTCTAAAAATAGTGTTTCTTTCATCTTTAGGATCCATCTTTATTTGGCTATATCCAGATCGGGCATCCATGAAAGAGAAGACTGCATGAAATGAGGCAATGTCCACCATCAATTCCAGGATTGGTAGTGGAAATTTGTCTTTTGGACATGCCTTATTTAAATCTCTAAAATCGACGCATATGTGAATTTGGCCATTCTTTTTTCTTAACTGGGATGATTCTAGCTAACTAGGTAAGGTATGTTTCTTCCCAGATGAAGCCATCATCGATCAGTTTCTTGACTTCATAAATGATCTGTTGTTCTATGCCTAATCGCATGCATTTAGGAGCTTGCTTGATAGGTTAGCAGTAGACTCTATTGCTAGTTTATGGTTGCTATGTCAAGAGCCAATCAAGCATCTCTTCATAACTCCATGCAAAGTAGTCCTTAAACTCAATCAATAGTCTAACTATGTCATTGGTTTCAATTTCATTCAACAAAGAACTAATGTATGTTGGGTGTGGATCTTCTTCAGTTCCTAAGTTGATTTCTTTGAGCTCATCAATGGTTGACTTGATCTCTTCTTCAAACTATGGCGGTGCATCTTTGACTTCAAAATCATCTCGATCATTTGAAGTTTCTAAGCACAACTCCTCTTATGAGTTAATGTGAATTGAAAAGAACCTATATTCAATGATTGGTGATGACTAGCGTGTCGTCATCATGGATCCATTGTACCAAATCCTAGTCCCGGTCTTGATTGAGAGCTTTTGCATTTGTTCTTACATATTATTTTGAAGTAGTCTGACTTGTGTTTTGACCAAGTATGTTGGATTAACCCTTTCTTTGCTAAATTGTGAACATAAGGCAAGTACCAATCAAAAGGTAATTCTATTAAATCTTTATATGAGTCATCCTCAAGTTCTACATCAACTTCTTGACCTGAGGGTGATGCTTCCAAAAAGAACCTCTGAGTCTTCAAACCTGTGATGACTTAGGGGCTTCCTTAACTACCAAACCCATAGCTTTTTTGAGTGGAAACTAGGGTTAGAGCTAAGGTTCCAAATTGATCCCTAACTATTTCACATATAGACATGGATACACTTATGCTTTGCTTTAGAGCCCAGTCTTCATCGCTATCTAGCTCAAGTGTCACCTCCAAGGGAATCTACTACTGAGAAGAGTTGGCTGGTGTGCTAACCATATAAGACTCATCCTAAACTCTAAAACCCTAAACCCTAAATGCTAAACCCTAAACCGTAAACCCTAAACACTAAAAACCTAAAACCTAAACCTAAACTAAATAAAACCTAAAAATAAAATAAATAAAATCCAAAACCTAAATATAGTAAAATAATAAAATAAAATAAAACCTAAACTAAAACCTAAACTTAAATGTAAAATAAAATAAAATAAAAATAAAACTAAACTAAACTAAAAATAATAAAACCTAAACTAAACTAAAATATAAAATAAACATATAAAAAAACTAAATAAAATAAAATCTAAATGTAAAATAAAATAAACCTAAAATAAAATAAAATAAAAATAAAAAAAACTAAAAATAAAAAAAAATAAACCTAAAGAAAACCTAAAATAAATAAAAATTAAGACCTAAACCCAAACTAAAAAAAAAAAAACCTAAAATAAACTAAACCTAAACTAAAATAAACTAAACTAAAATAAATAAACTAAAATAAATAAAACCTAAAATAAACTAAACCTAAACCCAAACTAAATAAAATAACTTAAAATTAAACTAAACCTAAACTAAAAAAATAAAACCTAAAAATGAACCTAAATTAAAACCTCAAACCTCTAAAATAAAAAAAACCTAAACTTGAAATAAATAAAACCTAAACCTAAAAAATAAACTAAACTAAATAAACTAACAAATAAAATAAACTAAAATAAATAAATAATAAACAAAATAAACCTAAACCTACCTTTTACAAAAGCCAAACCCTAAACCCTAAAATAAACCTATCCTAAACCCTAAACCCTCTTTAAAATACCACAAACCCCTTAAATCTGACCTAACCACTGATCCTAATCCTGGAGTCTAACCCCAGGCCCTTTACTGGGCCCTGACCCTTAACCTGGGCAACCCAGGCCACTAAACCTGCTAAATCTGAACTGACCACACTGGTGACCCACTCTGACCCTTAAATCTTGGGCCACAGGCCCTAAACCCTCACTCTAGCACAACTCCTGGGCCACAGGCCCAGGCTCTCAGGCCACCTGATCCTGGGCTAAACCCTGGGCCCTGAGCCCACCTAATCACAAATAAGATAATAACCTCTTAAAAATAAATAAATAAACTAAACTAAAATAATATAAAATAATATAAAATAAAAACTTATAAACTATAAAATAATAATAAATAAACATAAATAAAATAATAAAAATAAAATAAAATAAAAACTAAAATAAAATCTAACTAAAAATAAATAAAATATTAAAAAAAAAACCAAAATACTAAACTATAAAAACCTAAACATAAAATAAATAAAAAATAAAAAAATAAAAAATAAACCTAAATCTAAACTAAAATAAATTAAATTATAATAAATAAAACCTAAACCTAAACCTAAACTAAATAAAATAAAATAAATTAAAATAAAAATAAACCTAAACTAAACTAAAAAGAAATCCTAAAATAAACCTAAAATAAAAACCATAAACCTATAAACAAAATAAAAAAAAATCCTAAGCTAAACCTAAAATAAAAAAATAAAACCTAAACTAAAATAAAAATAAAATAAACTCAAAAAAAGTAAACCTAAATGTAAAATAAATAAAATAAAAACCTAAACTAAAATAAATAAAAAAATAAATAAAATAAACTAAATAAAAATAAAATATACTTAAATAAAAATAAAAAATAAATAAACTAAAATAAATAGAAAATAAACTAAATAAACCTAAACCTATCGTTTCTTAATTTTAAAAAAAACTTAAATCTAAATCCTAAATCCTAAACCCAAACCCAACTAACACAAAACCAAATCATAACCCCACAAACCCTAAACCCTAAAAAACCATAAATCTTAAAACCCTAAACTCAACCACTAAACCTAAAATCGTAAACCTAAACCCTAAACCTTCAACCCTAAACCCTGCTAAAACCTAAAACAAACCTAAACCTAAACCTCCAAACCTAAACCTAAACCCTAAACCTTAAACCTAAACAATAAACTAACGAAGCGATCAGGGATATGATGGTGGATCCCCCTACTTGAGAGAGGCCGAGAACTGGAGAAACTGAAGAATGGTCGATCCGATCTGCTGGATGGAACTAGCTTTATAGTCAAGACGGTTCTACTTATCTCCAATTTTTGATTTCCTTTATGGGTGCTCATTTTTTATCTATGTCGCCGCTTATGTCTTAGAAAACATGGGGTGTTACTTGGATGATGAAATGGAAAAAGAAGAAATGTTGAATCTCAATTTATTCTTTGTCCAAAAAGGAAACCTTAAACCCTAAACCATAAACTAAAACTTAAACCCAAAACCTAAAACTTAAACCCTAAACCTTAAACTCTAAACCATAAACCCCAAACCCTAAACCCTAAACTCTACAACCTAAAAAGCTAAAAAACTAAACCTAAACCAAATAAAACTTAAAAATAAAATAAATAAAAAAAACCTAAACCAAAATAAAATAAAAAATAAAATAAAATAAAAATATAAACTAAAACCTAAACCTAAACCTAAACCATAAAAAGGAAAAAATTAGAAATTTAAAATTAAACTAAAATAAAATCAATAAAAATGTAAAGTGAAAAAAACTTAAATAAAATAAAAACTAATCCTAAAATAAAAATATAATAAACCTAAAATATAATAAAATAAAAACTAAATAAAAACCTAAACCTAAAATAAACCCTAAATAAAAAATAAATAAAAAAAAATAAAACTAAACCCTAAATTAAAAAACCTAAACCAAAATAAAAATAAAATAAACTTAATCCTAAACTAAATAAAATAACTTAAACTTAAAGCCTAAACCTAAACTAAATAAAAATAAACTAAAACCTAAACTGAACTAAAAAAATAAAACCTAAAATAGAAACCTAAAATAAACCTAAAAGATTCTAAAACCTAAACTAAAAATAAAAATAAAACCTAAACCTAAAAAATAAAATAAAATAAAACTCAAAAAAAATAATAAAAAAAATAAACTAAAATAAAAGACCTAATCTAAAATAAATATAATATATAAATAAACATAAAAAATAAAATAAACTCAAATGTTAAAATAAACTAAATAAACCTAAACCTGGGTTTGTAATATAAAAAAAACCATAAAACCTAAATCCTAAACCCAAACCATAAACTAAAAACTCTCTAACACCTAAATAAACCTATAACCCTAAACCTACAAAACCTTGAACCCTAAACCCTAAAACTAAACCAAACATTAAACCTAAAACCCTAAACCCTAAAGCCAAACTAAAACCAAAAACCTAAAACCAAAAAACTAAACCTAAACTAATCCTAAAGCCCAAAACCATAAATAACCTTAAACTAAACCTTAAAACCCAAAGCCTAAGAATGTGCAAAACATTGATGACATCACCATCGACTAGGTAGATCAGCGGTGGAAAGTTAGAAGGTCATTTTGGTGGTGGTGAGGGATTTGGAGGTGTTGGTGCATTTGAAAATGTAGGTTGGAGGAGTGGTGGTTATGAGCAACAAGGAGGTTCTGAGGTGGTGAGGAGGGAGAGAAGGATATGATGGTAGATCCCTACTGAAAGTGGCGGGGTGGTTCTTATCGAAACTAAAGAAACTGAAGAACGTCCGATCCGATCTGTTGCTTATGGAACTATGTCTTTATAATAGAGACGGTTCTACTTATCTATGGTTTTTGATTTGCTCTATGTGTGCTCATTTTTTATCTATGTCTTCGCTTATGTCTTAGAAAACTTGATGTGTTACTTAGTTGATGAAATAAAAAAAATGTTTAATTTGAATTTGTTCTCAGTTGAAAAAAAAGCAAAAACCTTAAACCCTCAACTAAAACTTGAACCTTAAACCTAAAACCTAAACCCTAAACCCTAAACCCTAAACCCTAAACCATAAACCTAAACCCTAAACCTAAACCTCCTAAACCCTAAAACATAAACCCTACACCACCACAACCTGCTAAACCCTAAACCCTAAACTAAACCCTAAACTAAACCTCTAAAACTAAACCTAAAACTAAATAAATCCTTAAAAATCTAAACCATAAAATAATAAAATAAAATAAAAACATAAACCTAAACTTAAATAAAATAAAATAAAATTAAAATACTAAATAAAATAAATAAAAAAAACCTAAACTAAATAAAATAAAATAAATAAAAAATAAAACCTAAATAAATAAAATAAACATAAATAAATAAAATAATAAATAAAATAAAATAAACTAAAATATGACTAAATAAACTAAATAAACCTAAACTGCGGTTTGCTCAATTAAAAACCCTAAATGCTAATCTAAACCTAAACCTTAAACCCTAAAACCCTAAAACCCTAAAGCCCCTACCCTAAACTCTAAACCCACCTAAAACTCCAAACCAACATAAACTCCTAAAACCCAATAAACTAAATAAAAATACTAAAAAATAAAATAAACCTAAAAAATACCTAAACCAAAATAAATATAATAACCTTAAACTAAAAAAAAATAAAATAACTAAAATAAACTTAAACTAAACTAAAAATAAAACCAAAAATAAAATAAAACCTAAAACTTAAAATAAACCTAAATAAAATAAATACCTAAACCTTAAAAATAAAATAAAAATAAAACTCAAAAATAAATAAATGTTAAACTAAACTTAAAAAAATGAACTAAAATAAACCTAAACTAAAAATAAATAAACAAAATAAATAAACTAAACTAAAAAAATAAATGATAAACCTAAATTAAAAATTAAATAAACTAAAATAAATAAAAATTAACTAAATAAACTAAACCTATTGGTTTACTCAGTTAAAAAATAATAAACCCTAAAATCTAAATAAACTCTACTTTTGAAATCTATAACCCTAAACCAAAATAAACCATATCCTAAAAAAAAAAAACTTAAACCCAAACTACACTAAACCTAAACCCTAAACCCTAAACTAAACCCTAAACCCTAAATCCTAAAACCCTAACTAAATAAACTGAGCCACTAAACCTTAACACTCCACCCTAAACCCTAAACTAAAACCACAAACTAAAAAGCACGAACCTCTCTAAACCCTAAACCAAAATCCTACCCAAACCCCAAATTCTACACAAACTTAGGCTAAATAAAACCTAAAATAAAATAAATAAAAAAACCTAAGTAAATGTAATAAATAAAAAAATAAAATAAACCTAAACCTAAAATAAAATAAAATAAAAGACTTATATAAAATAAAATAAACCTAAGAATAAAACATAAATAAAATAAAATAAAAGTAAACATAAATAAAAATAAAAATTAAATTAACTAAAATAAATAAAAATAAAATAAAATAAACCTACTTTTTGCTTAATTTAAAAATAAAATCCTAAACCTATGTTAACCCTAAACCCTAAACCCACTATATAAATAACCTTAAAAACTCTAAACCCTAAAAACTTAAAATGTAAACCTAAACTAAATAAAACTATAAAATGTGTAATAAAAAAAAACCTAAACCTAAATAAAATAATAAAATAAAATATAAAAACCAAAACTAAAACCTAAACTAAACTTAAAATTAATAAAATAAACTAATAAAATAAACTAAAATAAAATAGATAAAACTTAAACTAATTAAAAAAATAAAATATACCTAAGAATAAAAACCTAAATAAAATAAATACCTAAACCTAAAGTAAAATAAAATAAAAAAATAAAATAAACCTAAACCTAAACTAAAATAAACTAAACTAAAATAAATAAACCTAAAACCTAAACCTAAAATAATCTAAACCTAAACCTAAACTAAATAAATAAAATAAATAAAATAAACTAAAAATAAACCTACACCTAAACTTAAAATAAAACCTAAAAATAAAAAAAATAAACCTAAAAAAAAATAAAAAAAATAAAATAAAACCTGGACTAACCTAAAATAAAATGCTTTAAAATAAATAAAACATAAAACTCAGTTAAAAATAAGCCTAAACCTAAACCTAAACCTAAAAATAAACTAAAATAAAAAACCTAAACTAAAATAAATAAACTTAAAATAAATAAACTAAACTAAATAAAATAAAAAAAATAAACATAAAATAAAAAAAAAATAAAATAAAATAAAATAAAAAATAATAAATAAATAACCAAACTATGGGTTTGTTTGTTTTTTTTAAAATAAACCCTAAATCCTAAACCCTAAACCCTAAACCATAAACCCCAACCCTACTATAACCCTAAACCCCAAACTACCATACCCAAAAAATCCAAACCTGAAACTAATCATAAAAGCTAAATAGAGCCCAATCCTGACCCTAAACCTGGCCATTACCCTACCCTAAACCCTAAACTCACCACTGAGCCTACCCACCACCTACTACCACACACTAAACAATGCTCCACTAAACCTAAACTAAATATAAAAAACCACTACTGGGCCTTAAACCCTAAACCACAACCTGACCCACTAAACCCTAAAACACACCCTACCACACCTGGGCTAAACCTGACCCACACCCTAAAAAAAAAAAAATAAACCTAAATAAATAAATAAACTTAAAAAAAATAAATAAAAAACCTAAACTAAAACCTAAACCTAAACCTAGATAAAAAAATAAACTACTAAAAATAAACTAAAATAAAATAAATAAAACCTAAACTAAAAAAAATAAAATAAACCTGGAATAAAACCTAAATAAAATAAACTAAACATAAAATAAAATTAAATAAACCTAAAATAAACCTAATATAAAATAAAATAAAACTAAATGAAAACCTAAACCTAAAAATTAAACCCTAATAATAAAATTAAAACTAAACCATAAACTAAAAAAAACTAAACCTAAATAAAATAAAATAAACAAAATAAAATAAACCCAAACCTAAACTAAAATGAACTAAAACAAAATAAATAAAACCTAAAATGAAACCTAAACCTAAACCTATTATAAATAAAATTAAAAAAACTAAAGTAAACTAAACCTAAACTAAAAAATAAAACACGATAAATCTAAAATAAAAAAAACCTAAAACCTAAACCTAAAAAATCAAATAAAAACCTAAACCTATAAATTTAAAATAAACTCAATTACAAATTAAACCTAAACCTAAAAATAAAGTAAAGTAAAATACCTAAACAAAAATAAATAAACCTAAAATAAATAAACTAAATAAAAAAATGAACAAAATAAACATAAATAAAAATATAAAATAAAATAAGCTAAAATAAATAAAAAATAAACTAAATAAACCTAAACATAATGATTTACTTAATTTAGAAAAATAAAGAAAAACCCTAAATATTATGCTAACCCTAAATGCTAGAAACGCTATACCCTAAAGCCTAAACACAATACCCTAAACCTTTAACCCTAAACCTAAACCCTAAACCCTAAAAGCCTAAACCCTAAAACTCTAAACCCAAAACACAAAACCCAAAACCCTAAACCAAAACCCTAAAACCTAAACCTAAGCTAAATAAAACCTAAAAAAATATAAAAGATAACCAAAATGCAATTAAAAAAAAAAAAATAAAATAAAAACCTAAACCTAAAAATAAAATAGAATAAACTAATTAAAATAAACTAAAATAAACTAAATAAAAACCTAAATCTAAATTAAAAAAATAAAATAAACCTAAGAATAAAAAACAAAAAAAATAAAACTAAATGTAAAATAAAAATAAAATAAACATAAAATAAAATAAAATAAAAATTGAATAAAAATAAAAACAAAAAAATAAACCTAAAAATAAATAGAAAATAAAACCTAAACTCTAAACAAAAAATAAACTAAAGTTAAAATAAAAATAAAATAAATAAAATAAAATAAACCTAAACCTAAACTAGAATAAAATAAACTAAAATATATAAAACCTAAACCTAAACCAAAAATAAACTAAACCTAAACCTAAACCTAAACTAAATAAAGTAAAATAAACTAAAAATAAACCTAAACCTAAATAAAAAAATAAAATCTAAAAGTAAACCTAAAAAAACCTAAAACCTAAACTGAAAAAATAAAATAAAAACCTAAACCTAAACCTAAAAATAAAAATAAAAGCTAAACCAAAAAAATAAAATAAAAATAAAACTAAACTAAATAATAAACATAATCCTAAACCTAAACAAAAAAAAAACTAAAATAAAAACCCTAAACTAAAATAAATAAACCTAAAATAAATAAATGAAACTAAATAATAATAAAAATAACCCTAAATAAAAAAAAAAAATAAAATAAACTAAAATAAATAAACTAATTAATCCTAAACCTACAGGTTTACTTAATTTAAAAAAATAAGAACCTTAAACCCTAAACCATAAACCCTAAACCCTAAACCCTAAACCCTACACCCTAAAACCTTAAACCCTAAACCAAACCCTAACCCTAAACCCTAAATCCTAAACCCTAAAAGCATAAACCCAAAAAGCCTAAACTCTAAACCCTAAACCCTAAGCCCTAAACCCTAAAACCTAATAGAACTTAACCCAAACCTAAACCTTAAGAATGGGCAGAACCTTGAATGGAAGAACATCACTATCAACGCTCAATGTAGATCGGTGGTGTCAAGGAGGCACAGCTATCATAAGAAGGGTGGGGATGGGGTGGTGTGGATATGGAGGTGGTGGTGAGCAGGGTGGTTATGTAGGCGGAAGAGAGAGGTTACATGGGTGGTGGGGAGAGATCATATGATGGTGGATCTCGCTACTCAAGGGGTTGGGGTGGTTTTAATGGGAACTAAAGAAATTGAAGAACGGTCGATTCAATCACGCTTATGGAACTGTCTTTATAAGAAATGATTCTATTTATTTAGGGTTTTGATTTTCTATGCATGCTCATTTTTTATTTACGCCATTGCTTGTGTCTTAGAAAACTTGTGTTACTTGATTGAGGAAATCAAAAGAAGAAATGATGATTCTAATTTTTTTTAAAATAAAAAACCAAAACATTAAACCCTAAACTAAAACCTGAACCCAAAACCTAAAACCTAAACCCTAAACCTTAAACCCTAAACCCTAAACCAAAATTTAAAACCCTGAAACCCTAATACCTAAACCTCAAACCCTAAACCATAAACCCTAAACTAACACTAAACTCTAAACCCTAAACCCTAAAAGCTAAAAACCTAAACCTAAACTAAACAAAACCTAAAAAGTAAATAAATAAAAAAATCTAAACCAAAATAAAATAAAAAAATAAAATAAAATAAATAAAAATATAAACTAAACCAAAACATAAACTTACGTTAAACCTAAACCAAAAAATTAAATAAAATAAAATAAATAAAAACCTAAACTAAACTAAAAAAAATAAAATAAACTTATGAATAAAAAATCTAAATAAAATGAGAAATAAACTTAAAATAAAAATAAATTAACCTAAAATAAAAAATAAAATAAAACTAAATAAAATATAAACCAAAAAAATAAAATAAACCTCAAAATAAATAAAAATAAAACCTAAACCCTAAACGAAAAAAAAACTTAAGCCTAAAATAAAACTAAATAAAATAAAATAAAATAATCTTAAACCTATGGTAAAATAAACTAAACTAAAATAAATAAAACCTAAACCTAAAACTAAACTAAACCTAAACCATAAACTAAATAATATAAAATAAACTAAAAATAAACCTAAACCTAAACTAAAAAATAAACCTAAAAATATACCTAAAATAAAACCTAAAAAAAATAAAGTAAAACCAAAAACCTAAACCTAAAAATAAAAAATAAAACATAAACCTAAAAAATAAAATAAAATTAAAACTATACTAAAAAATAAATGTAAACCAAAACCTAAACCTAAAAAATAAATTAAAATTAAATACCAAAATTAAAATAAATAAACCTAAAATAATAAAACTAAACTAAATAGAAATAAAATAAAACCTAAATAAAAGTAAAATAAAATAAACTAAAATAAATAAAAATAAACTAAATAAACTAAATAAACCTAAACCTACTGATTTAATTATTTTTTTAAAAAAAATTCTAAACCCTAAACCCTAAACCCAAAACCCTAAATCCTAAACCATATACTGTAAACCCTAAATCCTAAACCCAAAAAGTAACCCTAAACCTACAACCCTAAACCTTCAACCCTTAGTCCTAAACCCTAAACCCTAAACCATAAACCCTAAACCCTAAACTCTAAACCCTAAACCCTAAACCCTAAACCCTAACTAACCTTAAACCTTAAACCTACCCTAAACCCTAAAACCATAAACCCTAAACTCTAATCTAACCTTAAACCCTAATTACTAAAAATCTTAAACCCTAAACTAACCTTATACCCTAAGCTAACCCTAAAGCCTGAACACTAAATCTAAACCATAAACCCTAAACCCTAACCTTAAACCTTAAACCTTAATCCTAAAACCCTAAACCCTAAAAGCCTAAGCCCTAAACCCTAAACCCTAAACCTTAAAAAGCAAAACATAAACCTAAACTAAATAAAACTTAAAAAAAAACCTAAATAAAATAAATAAAATAAAATAAATAAAACCTAAACTAAACCTAAACCTAAACCTAAAAATAAAAAATAAAATAAAAAATAAAAAAACTAAAATAAAATAAATAAAACCTAAACTAAACTAAAAAATAAGTAAACCAAGAATAAAAGCCTAAATAAATAAAAAAAACTATATGTACAATAAAAAATAAAATAAACCAAAAAATAAAATAAAATAAAACTTAATAAAACCTAAACCTAAAAATACACCTAAAATAAATATAAAATAAAACCTAAACCCTAAACTAAAAAAACCAAAACTAAAAAAAACTTAAACCTAAAATAAAAATAAAATAAACAAAATAAAATAAACTTAAACCTAAACTAAAATAAACTAAACTAAAATAAATAAAACCTAAACCTAAACCTAAAATAAACTAAACCTAAACCTAAGCCTAAATTAAATAAAATAAAATAAACTAAAAATAAACCTAAACCTAAACTAAAAAATAAAACCTAAAATAAACCAAAAATAAAAACCTAAAACCTAAATAGAAAAAATAAAATAAAATAAAAACCTAAACCTAAACCTAAAAATAAAAAAAAAACCTAAACTTAAGAAATAAAATAAAAATAACACTCAACTAAAAAATAAACCTAAACCTAAAAAATCAACTAAAATAAAAGAACTAAACTAAAATAAATAAACCAAAAATAAATAAACTAAACTAAATAAAAATTAAACATAAATAAAAATAAAAAATAAAGTAAACTAAAATAAATAAAAAAATAAACTAAATATACCAAATAAAGCTAAACTTACCAGTTTACTTAAAAAAAAAAAACCTAAACCCTAAATCCTAAACCCTAAACCCTAAACCTACAACCTTAAACCCTAAACCTACAACCCCAAACCCTAAACATAAACTTAAAGTAAATAAATAAATTAAAAAATAAACCTAAACCCTAAGAATAGGCAAAACCTGATGACCGTAACATCACCACAACCAAGCTCACCTAGATTTGGTGGTGGAGGCGAAGGTGGAGGTGGTGCTTACGTGGAGGTGGTGGGGATCTAGATGTTGGTGGATATGGAGAGTGGTGGTCGAGGTGGTGGTTATGGAGGCTGAGGAGTAGTGGTGGGGATCTGGAGGTGTTAGTGAATATGCATTCTCATTTTTATCTATGATGTCACTTATGTCTTAGAAAACTTGGTGTACTTGGTTGATGAAATAAAAAGAAGAAATGTTGAATCTAAATTTGTTCTCTTAAAAAAAAACCAAAACCTTAAACCCTAAACTAAAACCAGCCCTAAACCTAAAACCTAAACCCTAAACCCTAAAACCTTAAACCCTAAACCCTAAACATTATGCCCTAAACCCTAAAACTCTAAACCCTAAACCCTAAACCCTAAACCATAAACCCTAAACCCTAAACCCTAAAACTGGAGAAAACTTGGTGTGTTACTAGGTTGATGAAATTGAAAAGAAGAAATGTTGAATCTAAATTTGTTCTTTACTAAAAAGAAAATAAAATAAAACCCTAAACACTAAACTAAAACCTGAACCCTAAACCTAAAACCTAAATAAACCCTAAACCCTAAACCTTAAACCCTAAAAATAAAAAAAATAAAAAATAAGAAAATCCTTAACTCTAAACCCTAAAACCTAAAACTAACTCTAAACCCTAAACCATAAACCTACAACACTAAACCTACAACCCTAAACCTTAAACCCTAAACCCTAAAAAACCTTAAACCCTGAACACTAAACCCTAAACACTAAACCTAAACCCTAAACCCTAAATCTGTATAAACACTAAAACCCTAAACCCTAAAGTAAACTAAATAAATTTAAACCTATCGGCTTACTTAATTTAAAAAAAAACCCTAAACCCTAAATCATAAACCCTAAACCCTAAACTATAAACATTTAACCTTAAACCTTAAAACAAACTCTAAACACTAAACCCTAAACCTTAAAATACCCAAAAACTTAAACCCTAAACCCTAAATCTTAAACCTTATCCCTAAACCCTAAAAGAATAAACACTAAAACTATAAACTCTGAATCCTAAACCCTAAACCCTAAAACCAAACACTAAACTCTAAAATTTAAACCCCAAACCCTAAACCTAAACCTAAAGTAACTAAATAAATTAAAAAATAAGCCTAAACCTTAGAACCTAATAAACCTAAACCTAAACCTAAACCCTAAGAATGGGCATAACCTTGATGGTAGGAACATCACGGTCAACTAAGGTCAGTCTAAATTTGATGGTGGATGTGAAGACGTAAGTGGTGGTTATCAGTGGTGGTGGGGGATATGGAGGTGCTAGTCGATATGGAGGTGGTGGTCAGAGTAATGGTGGTTATGGAAGTGGGAGGAACGATGGAGGTTATAGCTATGGGTGGTTGCGGAGGGAGAGATCGAGGATATGATGGTGAATCCCACTATTCAAGAGGCCTGTGGTTCGGGGAACCGAGAAATTAAAGAATGGCCAATCTGATACGCTATGGAATTGCTTTACGAGATGGTTCTGCTAGTTATCTAAGATTTTTGATTTGCTTTAAGCATGCACATTCTTGATTTATGTCGTTGCTTGTGTCTTAGGAAACCTGGTGTGCTACTTGGTTGTTGAAATCGAAAAGAAGAAATGTTGAATATGAATTTGTTCTCTATTAAAAAAATAAAAACCATAAACCCTAAAATAAAACCTGACCCCTAAACCTAAAACCTACACCCTCAACCCTAAACACTAAAAAAAATAATAACAAATAATCCTAACCCTAAACCCTAAACCCTAAACCCTAAACTCTAAACCCTAAACACTATAAACCTAAAAACTTAAACCTAAACTAAATAAAACCTAAAAATAAAATAAATAAATAAAACCTAAACCTAAATAAAATAAAAATCTAAACTAAAACCTAAACCTAATCTAAACCTAAACCTAAACCAAAACCTAAAAATAAAATAAAATAAAAAATGAAAACTAAACTAAAATAAAATAAATAAAAACCTAAACTAAACTAAAAAAATAAAATAAACCTAAAAATAAAAAACTTGAGTAAAATAAAAACTAAATGAAAAAAAATAAAATAAAACTAAAACAAAAACTAAAACCTAAATGCAAAAAAATAAAACTAAAAATAAACAAAAAATAAACCTAAAAAATAAACAAAATAAAATAAACCTAAACCTAAACTAAAATAAACTAAAAAAATAAATAAACCTAAACCTAAACCTAAAATAAACTAAACCTAAACCTTAAACTAAATAAAATAAAATAAACTAAAAATAATAAACCTAAACTAAAAAAATAAACCTAAAAATAAACCTAAAATAATAAATAAAACCTAAACCTAAAAAAAAAATAAAATAAAACCCAAACTTAAACATAAAAATAAAAAAGTAAAACCTAAACCTAAAAAATAAAATAAAATAAAACTAAACTAAAGAATAAACATAAACCTAAACCTAAACCTAAAAAAAAAATAAAAAAAAAACCTAAAAAATAAAAAATAAACTAAATAAAATGAAAAATAAACCTAAATAAAAAATAAGAAATAAATAAACTAAAATAAACTAAATAAATAAAAAAACCTAAACCTAAACTTACTTAATTTAAAAATTAAACCCAACTAAAACTTAAACTCAACCTAAAACCTAAACCCTAAACCCTAAACCCTAAAAAAAAATTAACAAAACCTAATCATAATCCCTAAACACTAAAACTAACCCTAAATAAAAAACCCTAAACCTTAAACCTAAAACTTTAAACCATAAACCCTAAACCTTAAACCTAAAACTCTAAACCATAAACCTAAACCCTAAAAAACCCTAACCCAAAACCCTATACCTAAACTCCTAAACCCTAAACTCCTAAAACTAAAACCCTAAACTCAAGTCTAAACACTAAACCCTAAAACCCTAAACTTAAAACCCTAAACTCCTAAACCCTAAACCTTAAACTAAACCCTAAACCTTAAACCTCTAAACCTAAAACCTAAAACCTAAAAAACTAAATAAAATAAAAATAAAACTCAACTAAAAATATAAACCTATAAAAAATAAACAAAATAAAACCTAAACTAAAATAAATAAACCTAAAATAAATAAACAAAACTAAGTAAAATAAACTTAAATAAAAATAAAAATAAACTAAACAAACTAAAGTTTAAACTTATCGCTTAATTTAAAAAACTAAACCTTAAATCCTACACCTATCCCTAAACTTGAACCTAAAACAACTATAAACCTACAACCCTAAACTTAAACCCTAAACCCTAAAACTAAACTAATCCCTAAACCCTAAACCCCATACCTAAACTCCTAATTAAACCCTAAACCCTAAAGGTATAAACCTAAAATCCTAAACTATAAACCTAAACTCCTAAACCCTAAACCCTAAACCCCAAAACCTAATCTTAAACCTTAAACCCTAAAGGAATAAACCCTAAAACCCTAAACCCTAAACCCTAAACCCTAACCCTAAACCCTAAACCCCAAACCCTAAAACTAAACTTAAAGTAACTAATTAAATTAAAAAATAAACTTAAACCCTAAAACCTAATAAATCAAAACCTAAACCTAAGTTTATAAGTCAAGCCAGATACTATGTCCTTCCCTTTGTACACATCACCAAACCCACTGAGAGCCTTCAACCTCATGCTTGTGATTCCTTTTCCTCTCATTTTTTTTTTGGTCATTGCGATGGCCATTTGGCATGATTTTCACTGATTCCTTTTGAATTGATGGCCAGTGTTTCTTTACTTAGAGTGACGCTTTGGCTTGTCATCTTCCCTGATGATTCCATGGGGAAACTGATGGATCCAATGGATCCTAATAGGGCATCAATTACCTTGGCTTTGACTACTTTGAAATTATTCAAAGATGTCCTTACTAATAAGAATAGCTATTCAAGTGAGTCCTTAGAACTTATTTTGAGTTCTTTTTGAGGCATGTCTTCATTATGTGCACCGACCATTATAAAAGCTTGCTAAGCCATTTGAATTCACTTTTGGAAAGTTTACTCTTTGTAGGCCAAATGGAAAACATTTTTTATTTCATAGTCTAAAACTTTTAGGGGATTTTATGATAAGTTTAAAATATCCTCACCACATTTTGAATCATTTAACAAATGAGTTGGATTACTCGTGTGTTTTTGCTCATCGTTCTTATTTTGTTTTCAACTTCCAAATGAGGTTGTCACTCACTATTTGATATTAGGAAGAATCACCAATCATTATGGTTTGGATTTCTCTCCCTAATATATGAATTCATTTCATTAATCATCAATTTCTTTTTACTATGGGTGCTTTATTTGGTCAGCCATTGCAAATTGATCAGGCAATAGCTACAAAATCTCGACCTTCTCTAGCTAGAATCCTTGTTGAAATGGACATTACCAAGAAACACCCCAAAGAAATCTGGTTTGGATCTAAACATTACAAATATATGTAGAAAGTTGATTCTAAAAATTTCCCTATCTTTTGTTCACATTGTAAAATCCACGGGCACGATAATTCTAAATGTTTCATTCTGCATCCTCACCTAAAAAAGAAAATTCCTATTAAGAAAACTATTGTTCCTAACCCTAGATCGACCACTATTAAATATTAAAAAGTTAATTTAGAAAATAAGGATTCATTGAATGTTCCAAATAAGTCTATTTTACCTCTTATTTGCTCTATCCAATTGAAGGCTTCTAATGTGGAAAATAATAATTTCTCTAAACCATTGGATGACGATTATTTTTCTTCTAAACCAATCCTCACATCCTTACTGGTTTTGATTGATAAAAATGATGCTTTAATTAAAAATATTAATGAGGATATCAATGTTATGCATCATTTGAATTCAATGGAGAATATGGCTTTGGTTTCTCATGATATTCAGTTTGATAAATATGACTTTACTTTAGTTCAAGATGATTTAAATTCTCAAAAGATTTGGTTTTGTCAAATAATTTGGGTATTGAAGAAGAAGGGATGTTCACACTTGCCTTCTTAATAAATTTGTTTCGCCCCTCGCTATACCCGATGCTCATTTTCCTTTAATAAATTCTAATCTTGGAAGAAAGAACTCACTTCTATATAAGAGACTTCCCTAAATCTATGACTAATGTTGCTAAATCCTTCATGAATGATGATTCTATGGGAAAAGGAAATGGTTTCCTAACTTATCATGCTAAAAAAAATGTTAAAAACATCCCTCCTAAATTGTCCAAAAACATTAGATCTACTGTGAACTCCCTCTCCTCTCTTAATTAACCTTTTCTTAACCCCTTTTTTATTTCCTTATGTTTAATTTTCTTGTTTGGAATGTTAGAGGGATCTATACCTTATCTATTCATAACCGTATTAGAAACCTTTATCATATTCATAATATTTTTTTACTTATTATTTCGGAGCCTCTTATTCATTCAAACAAAATTAACCATGTTGCCAGAATGATTAGTTTCAATTAATTTTTCTCTAATGTTAGTAATAAAATTTGGTGTTTTTGGAATAATTTTATGGAGGTTTCTATTCTTGATGATTTTTAACAAGTTGTCAATGCTCAAATATCTTATGGTGACTATTGTGTTTTGGGCTCTTTTGTCTATGCATCTTATAAGAGATCTGGTAGAAATTTTCTTTGAGAAATTTTGAGGAATTTCGCTACCTCTGTCAATAAACCTTGGTTTATTTGTGGGAATTTCAACAGTATTTTATTCTCTTCTGAACAAAGCAGTGGTTGCTTTCCTCATATTCATTCCATGGATAAACTTTCCATTATGATTCTTGATTTCAATTTGATTAATATTGGCTTTAAGATTTCAAATTTTACTTGGTAAAACTCTAGACTTTGGCAAAGGTTGGACCATATTCTTTTTAATACTCATTGGATTACTTAATCGCTGATTACTTCTTTCAATCATTTAAGTAGAACATTATCAGATCATGATCCTCTTTTGGTTTCTATTAAAGATAACTCTAATAGATTAAAGAATTTCTCTCATTTTTTATTTCAAAACAAGTCGATTCAGCATATTGATTTCTTTAATGTTGTGGCTAACAATTGGAAAATTCCCTTACATCCTTACAATTCAATTATGGGGATGAATAAATTTTGGTTTAAGTTAAAAGACTAAAACAAAATCTGGGTTTGTGGAACAAGCATTGTGTTTAAAAACATTTTTTCTAATATCAAAGAAATGGAAAAAGTGGTTTGTTTGAAGTCTCTATTATGTCTGATCCTACTAAGATTAAGGACTTAACTGAGGTGAAAGATAAACTTGTTAATTTTCAAAATATGAAACAGACTTATTAGTGCTAAAAAGTTGCTAGCAAACATATTACGGATGGTGACAAATACTAGATATTTCCATTGCTTTAGTTAATAAAAGAGAGCTTTAAATAATATTCAAAAAATTAAAGATGATAATGGAGAATGGATTACAGAATAATGATATTAAGGATGACCATTAATTACTTTAAAAATATGCTTAATAAGAGTTGCTCTTATGAAGCTATTTCTAAATCAAATTTGATTCCTTCTATTCTAACCAATAATGATAATTAATTGCTTACTATTGTACTTAATGAAGAGGAAATTTTTAAAGTTCTTAATCGCATGAACATAGATTCTATTGCTAGTATGGAGGGTTTCACTACCCAATTTTTTTAAAAATGCTGGTCCATTATTAAAAATGATTTGGTTGAGGGTTGATTTTTTTAATGTTAATCCTTTTCCTACATATTTTTCTAGCACTTTATTGTTCTCATACCTAAGAAAGATAATCCACTATTAGTGATATTAGACCTATTAGTCTTTGCATCTTCTTAAATAAGTTGATTTCCAAAATTCTAATTAACAGGCTCAGTCCTTTACTTCATAGGATTATCTTTTTAAACCAAACTAGTTTTGTTAGAGCTAGATCTATTTCTAATAATATTCTGCTTGCTCACCAATTAATTCATGATTTAAATACTAAGACAAAAGGTTGCAACATTCTGTTCAAATTATATATTACCAAAGCTTTTGGCAATATCAATTGGGATATCGTTATCCATATTCTAAATTTTTTAGGTTTTCTGATAAATTTACCTTTCTTATTAAAAATTGTAGTAATAATGCTTGGTTTTCTATTTTGCTTAATGGGGAAGCCTTGGGCTTCTTTCCTTCTTCCCATGGCCTAAGACTAGAAGATCCTCTATTTCCTTCCTTATTTATTAATGTTGTTGAGTACTTATCTAAGAGCATTACTGATCTATTCTTAAACAATCTTAGTATGTGTTACAAAACTCTTGGTGGCCTTTTTATTTCACATTTAAGCTTTGTAGATGATTTCATTATTTTCTGCAATGCTTCTATTCATCATATCAAGAATCTCAAGATTTTTTAAAATAAATTTGGTAGAGAAAGTAGTCTATCTATCAATGATAACAAAAGCTATTTTATTACATTTTCAAGCATCTCCAATAATAAAATTAATCAAATCATGCATATCACTAACTTTAAACATCAACACCTTCCTGTTAAGTATTTGAGTGCTCCTCTTTTAAAGGTCTGAAATGATCCCATCTTTCTGATAAGTTAATTCAAAGAATTTTAAATAAAATTTCTATTTGGTAAATTCATTTACTTTCCTTTGGTGTCAGGCTCACTATTCTTAAAAGCACTCTCAATTCAATGCCTCTTTATTTGATTCAAACTATTATCCCCACTAATTCTACTCTTATCAGAATTGATCCCTTGCTTAATAATTTTTTTTGTGGATCTAATAATTCTAATAAAAGGATGCATAGGACTTCTTAGCATAAATGTTGTGGTCCCTTGGGTGAAGGTGGTCCCGATTGCAAACTGATTCATGAAGCTATTACTGCCTTCTCTCATAAGCTCTAGTGGCATTTTAGAAAGAATGATAGCCTTTGGGCTAATTTTATGATGAAAAAATATTTCCAAGGTAAACACCCTCTTATCTATGCTTATAAAGTTAGTGACTCTCTAGTTTAGAAAAGGCTTTGCTCCATTAAATGGCTTGTTGAACCCTTAATATCTTGGGGTATTCATTCAGGTTCTTCTTTCTTTTGGCAAGACAATTAGATTGACAATGGCTCTATTGACTTCCTTTTATCTACCCACTCTACTACAGCTATCAAAGTTAACTCTTTCTGGCATAATAACACTTAGAATTAGAACAAAATTAAGAATTATATCCCTAGTTCTCTTATAGATAACTTTAGAAATATCGCTATTTTCTCTAACAAACCTGACTAAATTTTTTTTAAGCTTTCTAACAATGGTGATTTTGTTCTTAAAGAGGTTAGGACTTTTATTAGATATAAGAAAAACTCCTCTAATGTTTTTAATAAACTTTGGAACAATATCATTCCCATTTCTTATTCAGTTTTGGCTTGGAGGATTTTGAATAACTTAATCCCTGTGGACTCTTTGCTCCGAAATAAAGGGTTTTATTTGCCTTCAAAGTGCTATTGTTGATATTAAAAAATGTTAATCATGTTTCTATCAATGGTGCTATTGCTTCTAAATTATGGTTATGGTGTGATGATTTATTTAATGCCAACTACTTTTATGGCTCTCTTTCCATATATCAACTTCTTGAAGCCTATTTCCAAAAAATTATGAAAGGTCATATCAAAGTTCTAGTTCCAATTACCCTTATTTGGTTCATCTAGATGGACCAAAATGAATCTAAATATCATGGTATTCCTATGAGCCTTAAAAGGATCCTAGCTAGAACCAAAGAAAAAATTCAGGCTCTATTTAATGCCAATCTTATTAGTAACATTCATTTTAGAGGCTATAAATTTGTGGCTAAAAAATTAGGTGTCATTCTACCTGACGTTGACTCTTATAAATGAGCTAGGATTATCTATTGGATCAAACCCAAAAAAAATTTGATTAAAGTGAATACTAATGGTTTTATTGCTTCCAATAAATATGGCTGTGGTGGCATTCTTAGGGATTCTAAAAGTACTATCATTTGTGCTTTTGTGTGTCCTCTCAAAGCCTGCTCTATTATCTATGCTGAGCTTATGCCTATCAATTAAGCTATTGAAATTTGTTTGAATAAAGGTTTCATTAACATATGGATTGAAATTGATGTGCTCTTGCTTCTTCACATGCGAAACTCTAAAAAAATAAAAAATGCTGATTTATTTTATCTTCATAATCATACCAAAAATCTTCTTTCTCTACTTTATTATAAAATTTATCATATCCTTTATGAAGGTAATGCTTGTGTTGATTTCTTGGCTACTTTAGGTGCCAACTTAATTGATTTCACTTTAATTGATAATCAAAATTTGCCTAAACTATTAAGGGGTTTGGTCAATCTAGATAACACTGGATTACCTTATCTTTTTATAATTTTGGCTTGGTTTTTTGAGTTGGTTTTGATGAGCCATTGCTTTTGGTTCCCCTTGTTAAAACCTCTTTGGGTTGTGGCCATTTGTCACTTGTGTTTGTCCGAGTTTTGTTTTGAGCACTTACTTGGGTTGGCCTAGTGGTTCTACGATGGTTCCTATTTTTTGCCTGGTTATTTTGGTTTTATCCGTTGTTTTGCTTGATTATTATTACTTGGTTATTTTTGGTGACCTTCATTTCGATGGTGGCTTTGCCTGCTATTTTTTGTATGGCATTTGCCATATTTCTGGGCTAGTTGCTTCTTTAACTGAGTTGGATTTTCTCGCTATGGTGGTTATCTGGCCTTGTTACGACGCTAGTTGGTTGGCTAGTCTTATGTGTTTTTCTCCCATTGTCGGAGGGGCTATTGGTGGTCTAATTTTGGATTGGATTTGGCAAGGTGGAGGTTATTTATTGACTATTATTTCTTTTTTTTGTTGATTGGGTTTTGAGGGTCAGTTTTGTTGGTTTTGGTTTGTTTCTTTTGGTTATGGTTTCGTTCTCTTCCTATAATGGTCTTCCTCTTTTGGCTATAGCTGCTTTTTTTATTATTATTTTGGGTTGGCTGGTTGATGTTAGTGGTTGTTGTTATGCTTTGGTATCTGGTGACATGGTTTGGTGTATTGGTTCCTAACTTGGCTGTGATTATAATGCTTGAACTCATTGATATTTCTCCTCCTTTTTGATGTTGGCTTTGGTGGTGTTCCTCTTGTATTGCAGCTACTTCTGATGGATGGCTTTTAGTATGTCTTACTATCTTTGCTTAATTTTATTTTTTGCTAGCTATTTACCTCACCTGGATCTGAATTTTCATGGCTTTGGTTGGGTTTGCTGGATGTTGTTGTTTGCTTCTACCCTTTCCCTGGTTGTCTTGGGTTGTTTTGGCATGATGGATGTTATTGGTCTTTTCGATTTGATTTTGTTGTTATGTCGGTGGCTAGAGGCTATGTGGTATGGTTATTGGTTTTTTTTTTGGGTTGGTTGGATGGGTGGCTATATTGGCCTTTCTTTCCTATTCTATTAGTGACATGCTGGTTGGCCTACTCATGCAATGGTTCTCCTCTCTTGGCTGTTGCTGCTTCCCTTCTTTTGGTTTGGGTGATAACCTTGCTGCCTTTTTTATTTGCTAGTGGAGGATATGAGCTCTTGTGTTTTTTTCTTTTTGGTCTTGGTTTTTTTTGGTTTGTGTTGTTAAGGTCATGATGCTTGTTCACTTTGATGTTGTCATTCTTCTTTGGTGGTGTTCCTACTGTACTGCTGATGTCCTTGATGGTTGGTTGATTTTCTGCCTTATTGGGCTTATTTATTTTGGTGGCTTTGTGGATGGCTATTATATGCCGCTTGAGGAGTTTGGTGCTTGTGATGATGGACTTGGGATGATGGGCTACTAGTGGTATGCTGGCAATGATGGCCTTGATGTTTCTCTCTCTATCTTCTTTTGGCTGGTAGCACTATATGTAATTGTAACCCTTCATCAGAAGTTTGGATGCTTACATATAGTGTTGCTCCTTGAGATGATTATAATTGAGCCTAAGCCTTTTTTACTTTGCTCCTTTTCTTTGCTCATACTCTTTATGGTTGCTTAATTTTACTCATCCTTTCATTAGTATGTTGCAGATTTCTTTTATAAGTTGGGAGAATCTTGTTGGTGGATCTGGTATCAAAAGGACTGGATGTTGTGCACATGGATATGTTGTTGTTGCTGATTTGGTTTTGCTTTTGTTTTTTTCTCTTGTATTATTGTAATAGTTAGGGGGTTTATCTCTTTAGGACTTATTATGTCTCTTTGAGCATTAGTTTAGAGATTCACCCCCTCTAAGGACTTTGTAGTTTTTCTTTTTGGTAATAAAATTCCCCAAATTTCTTTTTAAAAAAATCTAAACCTTAAGAATGTAACATTGTGAACATCACCGGCCAACCAGCTTAATCTAGATCCTGGAGGCAGAGGCTGGTTATCTCATGGTGGTGGGGATGGAGGTGGTGGGTAGGGTGGCTATGAAGGCGGAGGAGGCGTGAGGTTATCTGGTGGTGGTGGCTAAGGGAGAGATGGGATATGATGGTAGATCTCCCTACCGAGGCTGGGTGGTTTTGATGGAGACTAGAAACCAAGAATGATTGATAATGATCTGCCGCTTATGGAACTGCTTACAAGAGAGACGGTTCTAGTTATCTAGGGCTTTTGATTTGCTCTATGCGTGCTCATTTTTTATCTATGTCATCACTTCTGTCTTAAAAAATTTGGTGTGTTACTTTGTTGATAAAATCAAAAAGAAGAAATGTTTATATGAATTTTTCTATAAAAAATGAAAACCAAAACCCTAAACCCTAAACTAAAAACCCTAAACTTAAAACCTAAACCCTAAACCCTAGACCATAAAAAACCCTAAAAACAAACTAAACTATAAATTAAACTAAACTAAACCTAAACCTAAACCCTAAACTATAAACCTAAAACTAAAGACTAAACCAAACTTTAAACCTAAACCTAAACTTAAACCTAAAATAAACCCTAAACCTAAACTATAAAAAACCTACACCTAAACCTAAATTATAAACCAAATCACACTTAAACCTAAAATCATAAACTAAACCTACTAAACCCAAACCTAAATTGCTAAACTATAAACTAAAGAATTAACCTAAACCTAAACCTAAAACCTAAAACCCTAAAGTAAATAAATTTAAAACCTAAACTATTAATAAGACCTAAACTAAATCCTAAATCATAAAATGCAAAATCTTGGGCCTAAATCTAAAACTAAATCTCTTAAACTGAAACCTAAAACCTAACAAAACTAAACCATAAACCTAAACCTAAACCTAAACCCTAAAACCTAAAACCTCAACCAAATATATAAACCTAAAAAATAAAATAAATAAAACAACCTTAACCTAAATAAAATATAATAATAAAAGAAAATGAATACATGAACTAAAACCTAAACCTAAACCTAAAAGTAAAATAAAATAATCTAATAAAAATAATCTAAAATAAAATAAATAAAAACCTAACTAAACTAAAAAATAAAATGAACCTATGAATAAAAAACCTAAATAAAATAAAAACTAAACATAAAATAAAAATAAAATAAACCTAAAATAAAATTTTAAAAAAACTAAATAAAAACCTACACCTAAAACATAAACCACAAAATAAAACCTAAAAATAAATAAAAAATAAAACCTAAACCCTAAACTAAAAAAAAAACCTAAACCTAAAATTAAAAAAAAAAACAAAATAAAATAAACATAAACTTAAACTAAAAGAAACTAAACTAAAATAAATAAAACCTAAACCTAATCCTAAAATACACTAAACCTAAACTTAAACCTAAACCTCAACTAAATAAAATAAAATAAACTAAAAATAAACCTAACACTAAACTAAAAAATAATTCCTAATAATAAACCTAAAATAAAAACATCAAAACCTAAACAAAAAAATACATAAAAATAAAAACCTAAACCTGAACCTAAAAATAAAAAATAAAACCTAAACCTAAAAAATTAAATAAAATAAAACTCAACTAAGAAATAAACTTAAACTTAAAAAATAAATTATAATAAAAAACCTAAGATAAAATAAATAAACAAAAAACAAATAAACTAAACTAAATAGAAATAAAAAATAAACCTAAATAAAAATAAAAATTATAATAAACTAAATAAATAAAAAATAAACTAAATAAACATAAACCTAATGGTTTACTTAATTAAAAGAAAATAATAAATCCAAAATCCTAAACCCTAAACCTACAACCTTAAACCGTAAACCCTAAACCCTAAAAAACCTAAAACCCTAAACCCTAAACCCTAAACCCTAAATCCCAAACCCTAAACCTAAACCAAAAGTAACAAAATAAATTAAAAAAACAAACAAAAATAATAAAACCTAATAAACGTAAACCTAAACCTTAACTCTAAGAATGGGCATAACTTTGACTACACAAACATCACCCAACTAGCAACCTAGATCTAAAAGGTGAAGGCGAGAAGCACTAAATTGTGGTGGGGATCTGGAGGTGTGGGTATGGAAGTGGTGGTTAGAGTGGTGGTGGTTATGGAGGTCGGGAGTGACTAAAGCTGCAGGTGGTGAGGAGTGATGGAGATATGATGGTGGATCCCACTACTTGAGAGGTCGTGGTTCTAATGGGAACTAGAGAAATTGATGAGAAATCCGACCGCCGCTTATGGAATTGTGTCTTTAAGATGATTCTAGTTTCTTTTTATTTTCTCTATGGGTGCTCATATTTGATCTATGTCATCGCTTGTGTCTTAGAAAACTTGGTGCGTTACTTAGTTGATGAAATCGAAAAGAAGAAATGTTGAATCTAAATTTATTCTTTGTTTAAAAAAAAAACAAAAACCTTAAACCCTAAACTAAAACCTAAATCCTAAACCTAAAAACTAAACACTAAACCTTAAACCCTAAACGCTAAACCCTAAATCCTAAAACCCTAAACCCTAAACCCTAAACACTAAATCTTAAAACCCTAAACCCTAAACCCTAAACCTTAAGACCAAAACACTAAATTATAAACCCTAAAACCCTAAACCCTAAACCCTAAAATACCCTAAACCCTAAACCCTAAACTAACCCTAAACCCTATATCATAAATAAAATAAATAAATAACTAAAGAAAATCCTAAACCCTAAACACTAACCCCAAAAAACCCTAAATACTAAACCCTAAACCTTAAACCCTAAAACTTACAACCTTAAAACCTAAACCCTAAACTCTAAACCCTAAATCCTAAACCCTAAATCCTAAACCCTAAACCCTAAAAACCTAAAACCTAAACCTAAACAAAATGAAAACTATAAATAAAATAAATAAATAAACCTAATATTAAATAAAATAAAAAAATATAATATAATAAATACCTAAACTAAAACATCAACCTAACCTAAACCTAAAATAAAAATAAAGATAAAATAAACTAAAATAAAATAAATAAAACCTAATAACTAAAAAATAAAATAAACCTAAAAATAAAACTTGAATAAAACCTAAAATTAAACTAAAATTAAAACCTAAACTAAAATATAAAGTAAACTAAATAAAAATAAAAAAATTAACCTAAACTAAAGTAAAAAATAATAAACTAAAAAAATAAATCAGTAAAATAAACTAAACCTAGCACATTATTTTAAAAGTCCTAAACCTAAACCTAAACTATAAACACTAAACCCTAAATACCCTATACCTAAACCCTAAACTAAACCAGAACCCTAAACCCTAAAACTAACCCTAAACATAATAAATCAATCTAATCCTAAACTTATACTTAAACCCTAAACCCTGGGCAACTTAAACCCATCTGCCTAAACCCTAAAATAAACTAAACTTAAACTAACTTAAACTAAACCTAAAAAACTTAAACCCTAAACCTAAACTTAAACCATAAACTAAAAAACTAAACCTAAAGCTAAACCCTAAAAGCATAAACCCTAAACCAAAACTAACTAAACCCTAAGCTAACCCTAAAGCCTGAAAACTAAATCCTAAACCCTAAACCCTAAACCCTAACCCTAAACCCTAAACCTTAAAGCCTAAACCCTAAAGCCTAAACCGTAAACCCTAAAATGCTAAAAACATAAACCTAAACTAAATAAAACCTAAAAATAAAATAAATACAAAAACCTAAACATAAATATAATAAAATAAATTAAAAAAACCTAAACCTAAAACTAAAAATAAAATAAATTAAAATTAAAAATAAACTAAATAAAATAAAATAAAACTACTAATCTAAAATAAATAAATAAAAAATACTTAAATAAAATAAAACTAAATGTAAAATAAAAGAAAATAAATAAAAAATAAAATAAAATAAAATAAAAACTTAATAAAAACCTAAACAAAAGAAAAATAAAACCTAAACCCTAAACTAAAAAAACCAAAACTAAAAAAAACATAAACCTAAAATAAAAATAAAATAAATAAAATAAAATAAACTTAAACCTAAACTAAAATAAATAAAACCTAAACCTAAACTTAAACTAAACTAAACCTAAACTTAAACTTAAACTAAATAAAGTAGAATAAACTAAAAATAAACCTAAACCTAAACTATAAAATAAAACTTAAAAATAAACCTAAAATAAAAACCTAAAACCTGAACCTAAAAAAATAAAATAAAAACCTAAACCTAAGCCTAAAAATAAAAAATAAAACCTAAACTTAAATAATATAATAAAATAAAACTTAACTAAAAAATAAGCTAAAACATAAACCTAAGCCTAAAAAATTAACTGAAATAAAAAACTTAAAATAAAATAAATAAACCTAAAATAAATAAACTAAACTAGATAAAAATAAAAAATAAAACTAATTAAAAATAAAAAATAAAGTAAATTAAAATAATTAAAAAATGAAGTAAATTAACTAAATAAACTTAAGCCTACATGTTTACTTAATTTTAAAAAAAAACCTTAAGCCTTAAATCCTAAACCCTAAACCCCAAGCCTACAACCCTAAACTATAAACCCTAAAACCCAAACCCTAAACAAAAATGTGAAGTAACTAAATAAATAAAAAATAAACTTAAACCCTAAAACCTAGTGAACCTAAACACTAAGAATGGGCAGAACCTTGATGACAGGAACATCACTATCAACCGTGCTGCCTAGATCCGTGGTGGTTACATAGTTGTGGTGGGGATCAGGTGTGGATATGGACGTGGTGGTTGGAGCAGTGGTTGTTATGGAGGCAGGAGGAGCACTGATCGGGGATCTGGAGGTGCTGGTGAATATGTGATCTCATTTTTTATCTATGACGTCACTTGAGTCATAGAAAATTTGGTGTGTTACTTGGTTGATGAAATTCAAATAAATGAAAGTTGAATATTAATTTGCTCTCTGTTTAAAAAAAAAACCAAAAGCCTAAGCCCTAAACTAAAACCTGTGCCCTAAACCTAAAACCTAAACTCTAAAACCTAAACCCTAAACCCTAAAAACCTTAAACCCTAATCCCTAAACATTAAACCCTAAACACTAATTCTATAAACCCTAAACCCTAAATCTTAAACCCCAAACCCTAAACCATAAACCCTAAACCATAAACCCTATACTTATCCTAAACCATAAATCCTAAAAGCTAAACACCTAAGCCAAAATTAAATAAAACCTAGAAATAAAACCTAATGCAAAATAAAATAAAAAAGTAAACTAAAACCTAAACCTAAACCTAAAAAAAAAAAACTAAAAAAAAACCTAAACTTAAAAATAAAACCTAAAAATCAATTAAAAATAAAACCTAAACCATAAACTAAAAAACAAACCCTAAACCTAAAAAAAATTAAAATAAACCTAAACCTGAACTAAAAATAAATAAATAAAACCTAAACCTATACCTAAAATACTTAAACATAAACTAAATAAAATAAAATAGACTAAAAATAAACCTAAACCAAAACTAAAAACTAAACTTAAAAAATAAACCTATAAAATATCTAAAACCTTAACTTAAAAAAATAAAATAAAATCCTAAACATAAACCTAAAAATAAAAAATAAAACCTAAATTAAAAAAATTAAAATAACAATAAAACTAACCTAAAAAATAAACCTAAACCTAAAGCTAAAGCTAAAAAATAAACTAAAATAAAAAACCTAAACTAAAATAAATAAACCTAAAATAAATAAATTAAACTAAACAAAAATAAAAATAAACTTAAATAAAAATAAAAAATTAAAGAAGCTAAGGTAATAAAAAAAATCAACTAAATAAACTAAATAAACATAAAACAACTAGTTTACCTAATTAAAAAATAAATAAAAAACTAAAATAAAATTAAAAAAAACCATAAACCCTAAAACTAACCCTAAACCCTAAACCTATAACTCTAAACCATAAACCCTAAACCCTAAACCCTAGACGATAAACCCAAAACCCTAAACCTTAAACCCTAAAAACCTAAAATCCTAAATCTAAACTAAATAGCACCTACAAATTTAATAAATAGAAAAACTTAAACCAAAATTAAATAAAAAATGAAATAAAATAAAAACCTAAACTAAAACAAAACCTAAAAAGAAATAAAAAATAAAAACTAAACCCTAAATTTTAAAAAAATTAAAACTAAAATAAACAAAATAAAATAAACCTAATGCTAAACTAAAATAAATAAAACCTAAACTTAAACCTAAACCTAAAACAAATTATACCTAAACCCTAAACTAAATATAATAAAATAAAGTAAAAATAAACCTAAACCTAAACTAAGAAATAAAACCTAAAAATAAACCTAAAATATAAACCTAAAACCTATTCCTAAAAAAAACCTAAACCTAAACCTAAAAAATAAAAAATAAAACCTAAACCTAAAAAATAAAATGAAAATAAAACTAAACTAAAAAATAAACCTAAACCTAAAAGTAAACCTAAATAATAAACTAAAATAAAACCTAAACTAAAATAAATAAACTTAGAATAATTAAACTAAATAAAATAAAAATAAAAAATAAACCTAAATAAAAATAAAAAATAAAATTAATAAAAATAAATAAAAGATAAACTAAATAAACCTAAACCTACCTGTTTACTTAATGTTTTTTAAAAAAATCCTAAACACTAAACCCTAACCCTAAACCATAAATCCTATTCCCTAAAAGAAATACTCATCCATCTAAGGGGTTGCTAATTCTTTTATCTTGATTTTTAGCTTAGGATTTAAGTGAAGTTATGAGTTGCTTATTTTTAATTTTGAGTTGATTAATTTGGTAGAAGATTTAGTTTTCCCTAAGAACCTAATTGTCATCCAGGCCATATATCATAGCAAGGAAGAAACTAAGAAAACATGTCATCTTAATGCACAAGCTAATTAAAACATCACACATTTTATAAAGCTAATGCAAAAGAATAAAAGGCCATTTATGGTTAGGCACCACTGCACAAACCTAAAAAATAAATTGGGCAGTGAGCTCTACTATTATAAAACCCATATTACAAATGAATTAAGTACAATTAAGGAAGGAATTCATTATTATGGGGGTCTTCAAGCTTCATTTCTTCTTCTTTCTTTCTTCTTTCTTCTTTGGTTCCTTCTTTTTGATGGTTGAAGGTGGATGCTCTAAAGGTCACATGGTACATAAGGCATGGCCTTATAAACAATGCTCATCCTAATCCCCATAACAATCATTCCAAAATAATTGCAAAGGTACATGAAAAGGGAAAAAGTAAATCTAACTAAAACCTTCAAAATGAGATTAGCTAAACAAAGTACACATTCCAAAGCATGTATAAACAAATTGGACTTAGCACCCCACACATGGGTTATCAAGTCCACCTAGCCCATTTTGGATCATGCTTAAGGGTATAAGCAACGCAAAGAAAAAAAGCACTTACATTTTATTAAAGCACCCCTTAAGCACAATCCCTTGTAGAAGATAATGATTAGACTAAATCATCTTATCATTCATTCTACACACATACACCCTAACATCCATACTAAAATATTACATCACAAAATAAAGAAAAACATCAAATCATACACCGCCCTAACATAGGACTAGAAGTGGTGATTTAGCCTAATGTGTGTGCCATATAAAGGTTGTGTGGTATGCTTAGCTAGGCTTTAAGGTTAGGAATTTTTTTAAGTGTGAAAAGGTTCAACTTAGAAGGGTAGTCTCATTTAAGTTATTTAGTTGATATGGGTTAATTTTATTTGATGATTTGATTTGGTTTGAATGAACCTACTTAATTACTAACTAAAGAGAGGAAAAGAGAAGAGAACTTCTCTTCCTCCCTACCTTAAGTGATTTCTAAGCTAGATTCATTAATGATTTTTGTTAGTGAATGTTTTATTATGTAATTTAATTAATCCTAAGTTTAGATTTTCTCTAAACAAACCTATTCAAAAGGAAAGGCATTTTAAGATTAAGTAAAGTGAATTACTATCACAAAATATACAACATTTTATTTCTTTCCCACATGTGTATAACATGCATATGAATGGATCCTAAGCATATCTATACATACAAATGGGAATGTTTAGCATACTTTATGATGAATGCTAAGTGACATTGCTTAAAAAAATTTGGAATGTTTCATGTATGCATGATTTTGCTAAGTAGAAGAGAGTGATTCTTTTATCCATTTTTTATATGCACATTTACAAGTATAAAAGACATAAGTGAGTACGACGCCATTTTTAACCAGGGGTGTAAGGTACAATACCTACTTAGTGCTACTTAAAGACTCTCAACCCCAGAGTTGTCCAGACTAATATACCACTTTTCTTAAATACATGTACATGTACAAAAAGAAATGCATAGAAAGAGAATGCTAAGTGAGTTACTTAAGAAAATTTGAATGCTTTATGATGCATGATTTTCATTAAGTAGAAAAGAGATTTTCTTATCCACTTTTCATATGCACACATGTATGTATGAAAGACATAAGTGAGTACAACACCATTGTTAACTAAGGGTGTAAGGTACAAGACTTACTTAGGGCTACTTAAAGCCTCACAACGCCGGGGTTGTCCAGACTAATATACCACTTTCCTTAAATACAAGCATGTAGATGTCCTTCTTAAGTAAAAGTATAGGAATGAATAGGAAGGGAATTAGGCAAGTGTTATGTTCTTTTCAAATGAACTATGCACTTTGCTAAATCCTATTCAAAACCATACTAAAAGAAAAGAGAAGGAAGGATACACTATGCACATCTTCAAATTTATATCCACATTCAAGCTTATAAATAATTATAAGTAGCACACTTTTAGTTTTAGGTATTTGATTTATAAATTTTGAAAATAGTTTTGAATTTAATAGTGATCATAGCCACTCATATTCTTACTTTAGCCAAAACATGCAATTTGACATAAAAAAAATATTTCATTTTGAATTTGATTTTAGAAAGCATGAATGTATAAAACTCATATGACATACACATTTAGCATGCTAGGAAAGAGATAAAGTGATGCAAGCATGTAATTTCATTCACTCTAATTAATTCTTAAAGACAATCTTATGAAGTAAGATCATTTAAAGAGAATCAAAAGTTGTTTAAAGAGACTTTCATTTTTGCTTTGAGATTGATTTGAATTAGGAAAGTGTGAGAAGGTTTACTAGTCCTTAGCCATTCCCACATTTGTGCATTATTTTAGTTTAATTTTTAGGTGATTAGATTAATTTTATGCTTTGGTTGGGTTAAGGTGTAGATTAAGTTCATTAATTACCCTCTACCTATACCACTTTAACATATTTAATCAAATAATTATGAGCCAATGTATGACATAAAACCACAAGGAATTTAAACCAGTAATGCATCCTAGGAAAGAAAAGTACCTAATTGGCTCACAATTAATGATTAATTAAGCTAAAGGGTTTAATTTTAAGTCCTTTCATAACCCTTCCCACACATATGGGTTAGGTATGATTTTTTACTTAGGTTATTGAACACCTAAGTATCTACCCAAGAAGGATTAGGTTTAGGTGATTAAGTTTCAAGATTAATTTTGGTTTTGAGAATTTGATTTGATTAATTAAGTAGATCATTAGTGGATTAACCCTTAATTAGATTTGGATTTAAGGAAGAAAGGCAGTTTAGGGAATAGCTTAAGAAAAATATCCCAAAATCATTCCATAAACCTCCTAATCACTTAAACAAAGTTTAATTATCTTAATCAAGCAATTAAACCACTGTTCACATGCTTGATTAACCTTAATTATATTAAAAGAGTGATTAGGAGTTCATTAGTTAATTTCCCTGGTTAACTCATTAATAAATTCTAAGAAAATTAGGGGAGGTAGAAGTCATCCCACTCAACATGCTTGAGAAGTTTGGAATTAATTAATGAAGTCATTAGGGAGTAATTATGGTTATTAAGTTTTTAAATAAACCTTAATTAAGGAAAATATACAATCAAAATTCAATCAAAAACAATTTTATTGGATTCTCCTCTTATGTATCTTTAAAATGAACCCAAGTATGTATTTTTTTTGAAATTTTCTACAATTAGTTATGAATTTAGGAAGTTTCAATTGATTTAAGTGATTTTTATGAATTCTACTAATTTAATTTATTAAAATAAATCATTTGACACTCAAAATTCAATATATTTTAATCCAAAGGTCATTTTGACTTGAAATTTTTATGGTAGGTGCATTTTAACATCAGTTATAATCTTTGGAAATTTCAACTTTATCTCATATATATTTTTGGTTTAATTAAAAAAGTTTAGTTTTTACTAAAACTCAAATTAAGCTCAAAATATTCTATAAAATTTAAGGATTTTGGGTTCGTTGGATTCCTCTCAGAAAGATGAATCCAACAAGCCCTTTTTGCAAATTTTGGTTAAGTATTTTATTTTCTATGAATTTTTAAGTTTCAAGTGATTTTAATTAATTTTTTAAATCAAAAAAATCCGCTCAGCACTAACATGGTAACGAGGTGCCATGTGGAGCCGTGCGATTGGACGCGTGCACCATGCAGCATCACGTGATTCATGTGCGGTGCCACGTTAACTAGATGGGTGGGAAACAATTAGTCAACCTATAGAGAGTGACCCGCTTTTATTGTACACCGTCCGACAAGAACCGACGGGTCCGGATCGCATCGCATCTAGAGGCTAGGATCACGTGATTGGCGCAAGATTTGAGCCATTTGATTGCATGAATCGCATGATCAGAAGGTCCAGATCTCATTAGATTCAAGGCTCACAGAGCTATCCAATCCCGTGAACCGGGATCGACTGGCGTCACCTGGATGAATAGTGATTTTTTTAAAAAAAAATAAGATTTCTAAGAGAAAACTTATCCAAATGGACTCATTTTTGCATCGATTTACACCAAAAAAAAATTATATTTTCTAATTGAGATAATTTAAAGTAAAAATGCTGGATTGTTTAGAATAGATTCTTAAAAATCATGTGAAAACCATCACAATATGAGGGATCCTAAGGCCGCAGTTTTGAAGGTTACCTTGGGATGATTTTGTGATGGTGACTCGAGCATGCTGTTGAGTGAGGGAAGAATCCTTGGACTGAGCTTAGATCCTCACCATCATGTTGAAATGATGTTTCCTTCGATGATGGTCATTTCATCACTGAAATCCCCTTAATTTTGGAGTATTTCTCTCCAAAATGAAGTGGATGTGACTTCTAATGGCTTTGGGAGCTCTAAGAGAGGGACAATGAGAGGAATGAGGGTTTCCTTCAGCCACTAAAGCCTTAGAATGAAAAGTGAAGTCAAATGAACTAAAATCCACTTTTTGTTTAAAATTTTGGCTCCAAACTCATGTCATTTGGCTTGGGGTGGTTGGAAATGGAAGAGAATCATCTTAGGTCACTCTCTATGGTTGGATAAGTCATGGAAATGAAAGATAGGTGCCCTAGCTAAAGGGAGGTGAGTGTCCTTCATGCCAAGTGTTCTAATGGGAGAGGTGAGGTGATTTTACCTCCCCATGAGTCACGGCTGCCCCAACCACTCCTTTGGTTAGAAATTCATTGTCCTTGGTGCCTATGTGGACCAATGGATGAGTGCCAAGTAACCAAGGGAAAAGTGATCATTTGACATTGAATTTGATTTGGGAAGATTTTAAATAAGTCAAAAGTAAGTTGGACCAAATTTTATGTCATTTGAAGTTCAATTGGTTTAATTTGTTAAATTGACCCATTTGGGTCAAATCGGTCAAAATGGGTTAGGTTGACCAATTGGTCAAATTAGGTCAAACCAAGAGTTGGGTCAAGTTCAAATGGCTATTTGACTATATTGGTTCAATTTCAATTAATTTTGTTTAATTTGGATTTAATTTAGATTTTGGTCAATTTGATCCTTTAAGTTAATTTGGGCTAAGTTGATCAATTTGACCCAATTGACCAAACTTGCTTGAATCATGGCTTGGTTTTAGTTTGGTTGATCATTTGGAATGGATTAGTATCTTTGTTTCCATTCAATTTGGTTTATATTTGATTTTGGCTTGATTTGACCTTTTAGGTCAAGTTGGGATCATGGTCAATTGGGCTAAGTTAGTCTAGTTGGCCAATTGGCCAAATTGGTTTAATTAAGGCTTTGGTCAAGTTCAATAATCAATTTGGAGTGAACTTGAGCCATTGGTTGCACTCAATTTGGTTTAGGTGCAATTTGGCTGGGTTCATGTGGGTTAAAGGGTTGACTTGGTCAATGGACTAGGTTGACTTGGTTTGACCCCATTTCATGATAATTGATTAACCTTTGATGATGAACAAATGTGACATGAAGTTTGAATTGGATTAATTTATTTTGATTTGGGTTGAATTGAATTTTGTTCATGTCAAATTGGCCACTTTGGATCAAGTGAGCCAATTGGGTTTAGTTGGCTTGATCAAGGCTTGATTCAAGTTTGTTTGAACTCACATATAGATTTATGATTGAAATATAAATCCATTTGCAAGTGATTTGGAATCAAATGAGTTTTGATTTATTTGACAATTTCAAGTCAAAAGAGTGAACATGAGTTTAACTTGGGCTTGAATTTTGAATTTAGTTTTGGTTTGAGGATTGAAGTTTATGTTTATATTTGGATTCATGATTGAAGGATTGATTGAATAATGAAGAAAAATGAAGTGTTTGGCTTGATTTGAGTTTGATTTGGCTAATTTCAAGAATTTGACTTGAAAGGCTTAGGTTGGATTTTGGTTGAATTTGAGTTTGAGTTTTGAATTTGGTTTTGGATATTTGAATTTATAATTCATTTATATTTGTGAATATAAATGAGAATATAAATGGGTTATGAGAAAATTTCTTGAATTTGAATTGATTTGGATTTGATTTGAGCTAAGTCCATAAGATAGAATCAAAGGGCTTAGGAAAGATTTTTGGAATTTGAATTTGAGTTTTGGATCATGGGTTTCAATTATTTGGAATTAATTTGAGTTTACGGAAATCAATTAGGATGGAATTGATTGTTGATTTAATTTGGAGTTTCACTTGAAGGAAGGAAGTGAGGAATGTGTTTCAAGCTATAGGTAGGCAAATTTTCCTAACACCCTAAGGCATGATCTATTCCTATGGCTAACTCTTCTAAGTCTCTAAGGCTAGGTTAAGTGTCCACCTAATCACTAGATGTGTCCTAAGACTAAGGTATTCTTAAAGTATAAGAGAAGTTGTATGTTTAAGATGGAGGGGTTGAGAGCTCATTCCAATAATGAGGTCAATGGGAAGGTTTGGTGATTAAATAATAATTAAAAAAAGCCTAATTATATGTTTAATCCCATCGGTGCCATGTGGACCGCTGACACAGCATGTGTTTTCCACATGGTGCGAAGGGATTGGGTCTTTAACTTATCACATCGTAGCGCCACATCAGCGATGGCGCTATGCACTTTCTCCTCAGTCGTCCAATCAAGGATCGGACGATTGAGATTAAAGCCACAGTTCTAAAGGGTGAAACATGGGATGCCATGTTTTAATCTTGGCCATCCATCCAAAATGCATGGATGGATGGCCAGAGATTCATCCCTGTAATTCCCTGTGAGCAATGGAGACCGTCCATGTTCTAGGGCAAGATCCGGGCTCGATTGAGCTTGGATTGGGCTAAAATTTAGCCTACACCTTCATCATACAATGGAGATCATATCCAATGGCTAGTTTATCATGCAATGAAAATTCCTTTCATAAAGCTCCACACTATGGCTAGATTAAGATTGGAAAATGGTTTACCTCACGAGGTGATCACCATTATTGATTCTGGAGAAGCTTTGTCTAGTGGAGATGAAGCTTTGTTGATAGTTTGAGGTCTTGAGTTGGGTGGTTGAGGCCAACTCCACCTTGAACTCCTTGTGGCTTTGATCAACTAGCACCCATTTTGCCTTTGGAGCTTGGGAAGAGCTAGACAAGCTTGATCCCCGAGGGAGTTGCAAAGGGAATTGGGTTGGTTTAAGTGTGGAGTGAGATTGGATTTTGGTTTTCTTCCCTTTTTTAGCTTGAGAAATTGATAAATGGGAAGTTCAAACTCTCTAGAAGCTTGAGAAGAGTAGCTAGGGCTTGCTGAGTTCCTTTGCTTCAATCAAATTTAGCAAGAGTGAAGATTGAGTTGAATTAGGGGAGTATATCTCCCAAGGGAAATGGATACCAAGCCTCCTTGCCATTTTGATCCAATTGAAGCTTATGCCATGGGTTTGTTAGGTTTAGGATGTCCTTGAATCCGATTTTGGCCAGGGAAGAAGTGGGTGAGGTGGCCATGTGCTTGAATTGAGTGGAAGGTGGATTCCATGTGCTCCATTTCAAGGCATGTGGTCAGTTTGGCCATTGGGCTAGGTTGGGCTAACCCAAACCTATTGGGCTGGGTGCACCACACTCCCTAGTGTTCACTTGATCCACTAAGAGGGTGCTAAGTGGTTATGGAGAGGATTTGACCAAATTCCAAGTGGATATGGCCTAGGGGTAAAATGGTCATTTGACCTTGATTTCATATTTGGTATGATGAAAAATAGGTTTGGCCAAGTTTCATTGAATTTGGAGTTGGTTTGATGTGATTTGGCTCATGTTGACCCATTTAGGTCAAAATGGGTCAACTTGGGTCAAGTTGACCAATTGGTCAAATTGGGTCAAACCAAGGGTTGGGTCAAGTTCATATGACCATTTGAAATGTTTTGCTTTGGTTTGATTCAATTTGGTTGAGGTTTGAATTTATTTTCAAGTGAGTTCAATTAGGTCAAAATGGGTCAAGTGACCAATTTGACCCATTTGACTATTGGGTTAATTCATGGGTTGGTTTAGGTTTAGTTGGTCATATGAAATGGATTGGTATCTTTGTTTCCAATCAATTTTGGTTATGTTTGAATTTGGCTCAATATGACCTTTAGGCCAAGTTAGTTCAAGGTCAATTAGGCTAGGTTAGGTCTAGTTGGCTAATTGAGACTTTGGTCAAGTTCAACAATCATTTTGGGATGAACTTGACCCATTGGTTTCAATCAATTTGGCTTAGATCAAGTTTTGACACATTTTGACTTTTAGGTCAAGTTGGGTCAACTTGGGTCAAGTGGCCAATCACAAGGTTAGGCTCAAATGTTGACTTGGTCAAGCTCAAACATTGATCATGAATGAACTTAGATCATTGGTTTCAATCAATTTGGCCTATGGTGGATTTTGGATATGTTGTTCATTTTAGCTAAGTGTTGGTCAACCCTTAAGTTTCACTTGGTTTGACCCAATTTGAGTGATTGATCATCTCATGATTGTTGATCACGATGAGAGGCTTCGATAGGCTTAGTTCAATCCAATTTGGTTAGGATTAGAATTTGGCTCATAAGGGTATTTTAGGTCACTTTGGGTCAAGTGAGCCTAAGTAGGTCAAAAGGCTTGGTCAAAGCTTGATTTGAGTTTGGTTGAACTCACATATGGACTTATGATTGAAATATAAATCCATTTACAAGTGGTTTGAAGTCAAATGGGTTTTGATTCATTTGACAATTTCATGTTCAAAGGATGAACATGAGATGGATTTTAGCTTAATTTTGAATTGAGTTTTGGTTAAGTGTTTGAAGTTTGTATTTATATTTGGATTCATGATTGAAGGATTGATTGAATCATGAAGAAAAATCAAGAGTTCGGCTTGATTTGAAATTGATTTGGCTAAGTTCATGATTTTCACTTGAAAGGCTTAGGTTAGATTTTGAATGAATTTGAGTTTGATTTTGGATTTGGTTTTGGTTGTTTGAATTTATATTTCATTTATATATGTAAATATAAATGAGAATATAAATGGTTATGAGAAAACTTCAAGGATTTGAAGTGATTTGAATATGATTTAAGCTAAATCCTTAAGAGAGGATTAAAGGACTTAGGAAAGATTTGGAATTTTGGATTTAGTTTGATTGATTTGAATTTATATTTCATTTATATATATGAATATAAATGAGAATATAAATAGGTTGTGAGAAAATTTTATGAATTTGAGATGGTTTGAACTTGATTTGGGCTAAGTTCTTAAGAGGAAATCAAAGAACTTAGGAAATATTTCAAACTTGGAATTTCAATCATTGGTTTCAATCATGGGTTTCAATCATGGATTTCAATCACACAGAATTGATTTGAGTTTGGAGAAAATCAATTAGGCTTGAATTGATTTAAGTTTGATGTTGATTTGATTTGGAGTTTGACTTGAAGGAAGGAAGTGAGCAATGTGGTTAAAGCTATAGGATAAGAAAATGTTCTTAACACCCCTAGGGCATGACCTATTCCTATGGCTAACTCTTCTAAGTCTCTAGGGCTATGTTGAGTGTCCACCTAATCACTAGATGTGTCTTAAGACTAAGGAACTCTTAGTGTCTAATAGAAGTCTTATGTCTAAGAGGGAGGGGTTGAGAGCTCATTCTAAAAATGACATCAACTGGTACTTATTTAATTAGAAAGAGACTAAAGTCCTAAACACACTCCCTAAGAGACTAGAGTATGAGTGGTATGAGCATATGACTTAATCTAATTTTAAACACATCATTTTTACATAGGCTTTAGGATTTCTTATGCCTAAATGCATGCTGAAATAGGTTATGAGTCAAATCAGTTAGAAGAAGGTGTTCTCCATCACAAGGGATGCCCTCACGGTCAAGCATTCCTTTATCATGAAAGGATGGGGATCTTTCATGTTCAACAGAGAAAGAATATGCATGCATGATATGAAACATACAACCATATAGCTAAGGGGTTGCTAAATCTTTTAATTATCTTATTTATGTCTTAGGCTATATGATGAGGTTATGAGTTGTTTAAAATTTAGTTATGAGTGATTAGTTGGGTAGAGAAGTTATTTTTATCCTAAGAGCCTAATCGTATCCAAGCCATACATTAAAGCATCAATAATTTAAGAAACTATGGAAAGCATGCCATCCTAATGCACAATGTAAACATAACTTCAAACAATTATATAAACTATCATAAAAGAAAAAAGGCCAAGAGTAGGTACTATGCATAACCAAAGAGAGAAAAGATGGGTAGCCAAGTTCTACCCTTATACAATGGAATATGAAAGAATAATTATAATTGTATTAAAAATGGGGTCTTCTTTCTTCATATCTCCATTTTGATTTTGGTTCCTTCCTTAATTTGGATGGTGCTTGCTTCAAAGGAAACACAGTGGCACCCCAGAAAAGCCTTCCGCCATTGCTCATCCAATCCCCAAAGCACTAATCCTAATTCCTATTGTAAAATTATACTTATGTGGGAAAAGTCAATTTAGCTACATCTGCAAAATGGAGGTTAGCTAAATATACAAATAATCCCAAGCTATTGTATTTATAATTTGGACTTAGCACCCTACACATGGGTAACTAAGCCCACCTATCCTAACTTGAATTATGCTTAAGGATTTAAGCAATCTAAAAAAAATCATTCACCTTTATTTTTAAGCATTCCTTAAGCATAATCACATGCAGAGAACATGATTAGGCTAATATTGTCCTATCATCCAAAGGTAATAAGTATACACCCTAACATAATCTAAAATAATACATCATGAAAGAAAACATATATCACATCATACACCAACTTAGAGCTAGAAGTGGTGACTTAATTCTAATGTGTATGTTTGTGTGATAAGTCTTGTTAGGCATTAGTGTTGTATTTTCTATGTGTAGAAGGCTTCAATTTAACATGAAAGGTTGATTTCACTTGAAGTAGTTTAATTGATTTGAGAATTTTAATTTGTGTTTTCTTTTGTTTCATTTGATTACACTTAACAGCTAAGTGGTAAAAAGAGAGGAAAAGAGGATTGCCCTCTTTAATCCCTACCTTAACTCACTTTCTAAAGTATATTAATTTAATTTTGTTCTCTTTAGTGAATGGTTTATTAAATGATTTAATTATTCCTAAGTTTAGGTTGAATTTAAATAATCCTATTCAAAATGAAAGCCATCTTAAGATTAATTTAATTGAATTACTACCATGACATATATTAAATCAATCCTTTCCATCACATGTAACATGATTATGATTTAATCCTAAGTGTATTTATACATGCAACATATTTAGCACACTTAAATGATGAATGTATGTGTATGTTTAAGATTTATATTTTGTTTGATTGAATTATTTAACCATATTAATTTAAAACTTTATCCAAATTATTATACAAAAAATGACATAAGAATGAAATTAAAATGAGCCAGTTAAACCAAGGGAAGTGAGGTAATCAAATGACCTCCTTGGAGTTAGCTAAACCCTCAAATTCTCAGGATGTCTAGACTATATACCCATTTGCATTCAAACATATGTAAATTAGTATACATGAACATAGAAAGTAAGCTTCAAATCATATGTCGAATTAATTCAACCACTTAGTCAATTATGAATGCATGCACTTTTAATGTAAAATGGGATTTTCATTCACTAATCATATATACATATACAAGTATAAAGATATAGGAAAGTACTTGTCATTGTTAAACCAGGGAAGTGAGGTAAACAAATGACCTCCTTGGGGCTAACTAAAGCATCATATTCCTGGGATATCCAAACTATATACTTGCTTTTCTTGGACACACATGGATGTATACATAAATGGGAGAAAGAAAACCATGCAAAAATTGATTTTTTTTTTATATAATATTTATATATATATGAATTAAAACTCTATCCAAATTATAATATTGAAATACATAAGAATGAAATCAAATGGCACGTCATTGTTAAACCGTGCAAGTGAGGTAATCAAATGACCTCCTTGGGGCTAGCTGCCCTCGTGTTCTGGATGTCTAGACTATATACCCATTACCATTCAATCTTATATAAATCAACACATGAATAGAGGAAAGAGAACCCAAAATTCATACACTTAAGCTATAAGCACATGCATTTTATGTATTTATAACTATCATCATAACACATATTATTATTCATTTATATGCTTTTAAAAAATACATTTGGATTTAATAGTAATAATAGCCACACATATATTAAATTAAATCAACACATGCAAGCTAACATAAAGGAAATCCATTTTTTTACTTGATTTTGAAAAGATGGATGCATGAATTCAAATGACATACCAAATTTAACATGATTGGAAAGAGGATAATCAAATATAAGCTTGTGATTTATTCAACCAAGCTAGTTCTTAAGGATAATCAAATCAAATAAAATTATTTAAAGCAAACCAAAGCTTTATTATTAATTAAGTTTTGGATTTGATTTGAATTAAAGAGGAGAAGAGAAATCATCACTTGCTGTTGTAAACCCATTCCCACATTAGTGATTTGATTTAATTTAAGGAAATGTAATTAAGTTGATTTTTTGGGTTAATTAAGTTGAACCCTTAATTAAATGAATTAATTACTCTACCCATGTCACCTTAAATTAATTAACTAAATAATTATGAGCTAATATGATATACATGGAAAATAAACTTGCAATGATCCTAGGAAATAAAATGGGCCAAATGCAATTGGCTCATGATTAATAGTTAATTAGATTAAGGCACTTAATTGATTACTCTTAGGTTTTTCTGACACATGTGGACTAACCATAATTTCATTAAACTCTTTTAGGTTTTAAACACCAATGATCTACCCATGATTTAATTAATTGTTTGATGTGATTATAATTTCAATTTGATAAAGTTATTTAATTAATTAGTTAAATATTAATTAATTTCATTTTAAAAAAGGGTGAAATGAACTTAGGGAATAGGGTCCTAACGCTATTCCGTAGTTCACTTACTGTTGAACAATGATTAATAAACTTAATTAACCAATTTATTACTATTCATGGGATTAACTTAAAAGAGTAGTTACGGTTTAATTAGTCAATTTTTCTAATTAATTGAGAAATAAATCCCAATAAAATCATGGGAGGTAGAGGTCATCCTATTAAATTAACCTATAAAATTTGGGATTAATTGCTCAAGTAATTAAGGAGTAATTAAACTAATCAATTTTGCAAATAAACTTTAATTACTATTTAAAATTAGTTAAGATCACTTTTAATTAATTCTCCTTTGAAATATCTTTAAAATGAGTATTTATTTGCATTTTTATTTCTCTATGATTTTTAAGATTTTAAAGTTTCACCATTAAAAATGATTAATTAAGCTTAATTGCTAATTTGTTTGCCACATGGCACATTGACACGCATACACTTTCCACATGGCATCGCGGATACTTTAAAACTTCTCTATGCACTTTGTGACGGTGGTGGACATGCTTTTCCATCCCCTAAGATCGATAAACTATGATTAATATCACAGATTAATATGATTAAATTAGATCAATCTAGCTGATCTAATCATGACCGTCCATTCTGATCATGTAGAATAGAAGATGCATGATCTAACATCATGCGAATGAGGGAGAATGGAGTCCTACCATTGCTCACTTGATCCAATCTTACCAAGCTCGATCAACTCCAAAAGGATCCCACACCTTCACAACATCGATCAGAGGGGATCTAATGGTCAAGATCACATGAGATGCAAGTTTTCTTCAAAAGCTCCAACCCAATTTTACCTAAGGATCAATTTTGGAAGCATCACCGAGCTCAAGATCTAGCTTGAACAATTGAGGAAGCTTCATCTGGAGATGAAGCCTTGAGCAATTAGATCAATTCCTTGATGTTCACTAAGGCCATGAATCAATGATTTAGAGCTTGACTTTGATTGAAACCCCAGTGCTCAAAAGCTTGGGAGATGATTCATTCTTGCTCAACGAGGCTTTAAGGTGCAAAGTTAATTTGAGTTTGATGGAGAAATAAAAGTTTTGGTCAAAAAATGGGAGTGTCTTATTTTGGATAGAAAGGAATGGCATTTTCTTATCAAGAATGAGCTTGGGAGCTTAGAGAATGGCTTTAGCACTTGGGTAGCTAGGGCTCAAAGGAATGATTTTGTATGTGTTTGAGTAGAAATGAGGGGTATACTTCATCTTGATTGGATGGTGGGATCGGGTTTGGCTTTTAGTGGCCGTCCAACCATCTCAAGGTGTAGTGGCTGGCAGGGAGGAGGTGAGTTGGCTCAGCATGGTTCATTGAAGGTGTGGTGGTGGCTACCAAAGAGGAATCATGTGTCCTATGGGTTTCAAATGCTCCAATCAGGAGGGTGAGGTGATTTCACCTCCCATTCAGGCCACAACCCAACCACCCTTGTTAGGTTGGGCAGGTCCTAGGCCTGGGTGGACCATTGGGAGAGTACCAAGTGGCCAAGTAATGGAAATGACCACTTACATGGGTGATTTATCTCATGTGATGCCCTTGACCCAATGGTAGAATGATCATTTAGCATTAAATTTGATTTGGGTAGATTTGCAATAAGCCAAAGTGGGTTAGCCCAAATTTCAAGTCAATTGGAGTTGATTTGGTTAGTTAGGCTCAATTGACTCATTTAGGTCAAATTGGTTAGGTTGGGTCAAGTTGACCAATTGGCCAAAAAAACCAAAGGTTGGGTCAAGTTCATATGATCATTTGGGATGTTTTGGTTCAATTTTTTTGGTTTAGTTTGGCTTAGATTTGATTTTGGCTCATTTGAATTCATTTGGGTCAAATGGGTTAAGTTGACCAATTTGACCAAATTGGTAAGATTGGGGTGTTGGTTTGGGTTTAGTTGACCAATAGAAGATTATTGTAGCTTTGATTTCAATTAATTTGGAGTTCTTTTAGACCAACTTGAATATTTAGGTCAATCTGGGCTAAGTGGTCAATTTTCAATTCCAATCATGGCTTTGGTCAAGTTCAACAATCAATTTAGAATGAACTTGAGCCATTAGTTGCAATCAATTTGATTTATATTTTGATTTGGCAATTTGGTCTTTTAGGTCAATTTGGGTCAACTTGGGTCAAGAGGACCAATTGGGTTTGGTTTCACTCAATTGATGGTCAAGTCATATTCAAATAATGATTTTGATTGGTATGAAACATTGGTTTCAAGGGATTTGAATCTTAGGTTATAATTTGGCTAGTTTGGGTTCATATGAGTTAAGTTGACTTGGTCAAATGACCAAGTTGACTTGGTTTGACCAATTGAGAATTGATCAACCTAGGTGATTAGCAATCATGATGGGAGGTTTTGATGGGCTTGGTTCAATCCAATTTGGGAAGGATTAGAACTTGAAAATAGGTCAATTGGCCACTTTGGGTCAAGTGGACCAATTGGGTTTAGTTGGTTTGATTTTGGGCTGAGTTTGATTTAGTTGAGATTATATATGGATTTGGGATTGATATATAAATTCAATTGCAATTAGCTTAGGTTCAAATTTGGTTCATTTGAACATTTCAAGTCAAATGGGTTAAGTTGGGATTTGATTTGGGTTGATTTTGGTTTGGCTTGATGATTATAGATTTCATTTATATTTGTGAATATGATTGAAGGCATGATTGATTCATGAGAAAATCATTTGAATTTGGGTTTTGGAATGATGGAATTTGGCTAAGTCCATGGAGTTGAGTCATGTGGCTTAAGTTTGATTTTGATTTGGTTTAATTTAATTTTGATGATTTAAATGTATATTTCATTTAAATTTGTGAAGATGATTTAAAATATGATTGATTTGTGAGAAAGTCAAAGTTTGACTTAATTTTGATTAAGATTTGGCTAAGTCCATGAGATAGGTTATATGGCTTAGGAAGGGTTTTAATTTAATTTGATTTAGTTTCATTTAGTTTTGATCATTTGAATGTAGATTTGATTTATATTTAGGAAGATAATTGAAAAATATAAAATGATTATGAGAAAATAATTGATTTTGGATTGATTTAGATTAAAATTTGGCTAAGTCTGGGATAGGTCATATGGCTTAGGAAGGGTTTCAAGTTTGGATTTGATCATGGCTTCAATCATTTGGTTTTGAATTTGGGTTTGGATTGATATTTGAATTTGATGTTTGAATTGAACTTGATGTTTGGTTTGAGAAGGTGAACATGGATCGGATTTGGGTTGTAGGGTAGGTGGATTATCCTAATCCCTAAGGCATAACCTAACCCTATGGTTAACCCTTCTAAGTCTTTAGGCTTATGTTAAGTGTTTACCTAATTGTTAGAAGTGTCTTATGACTATGGAAGTCTTAGTATCTAGAAGACTCCTAAGTTTAAGATGGGAAGGTTGAATCCGCATTCCAAAAGTGAGGTCAATAGGCCTTAGGCTCCATAGTGTTTTGGAGATAGATGATTGGAAGATCAAAGCCAAGTTTCACATTATAGACTGATACATCTTTCAAAGCTTTACTTGGGAGACCACGATACATGAGAACTACATAGTTCCATCTTCTACATCAAATGAAGTTTGTGAGGTGGGATCATATTATGTCAAAGGAGATCTCAAGTCATTTACGCTCACGATCGGCATATATGAGGATGTTACTACCTCCCTCAAAGTCAACAAGTCTATTCTCATGAACTTTAAAGTTTAAAAATAAAAGAAAATAAAAGAAAGAAAAGAAAAGAAAAGAAAAGACAAATGAAAGAAAATAAAAGGGAGTGAAAATAGACTTGGAGGAGGAAGTGGAGCCTGACATTAGATTCCATCCACAGTTCTTTACTCCATTTGAACATATGGGTAGGACAACCTGACCTCCATTAGGCAAAGGAAAAGGCCATGAGGCAATCCCGTGGAAAACCTCTGGTCATCCAATAGAAGATATATCCCTAAGAGTACAATTGTTATCCATATAAACTTAGAATCTAGTTCATAGGATGAGTATTTTATGATTAGCACACTAGCTCTTCTCAGTAGATTCCCTTAGAGGTGGCACTTGAGCCAGATAGTGATGAAGACCAAGCTCCAAAGCAAAGCATAAGTTTATTCAAGTCTATATCTAAAATAGTTAGGCATCGGTTGGGAACCTTAGCTCTAACCCCACTTTCTCTCAAAAGGAGGGTTTGTATTAAGCCCCTAAGTCATCTACAGGTGTGAAGACTCACAAGTTCTTTCTGGGAGCATCATCCTCAAGTCAAGAAGTTAATGTAGAACTTGAGGATGATTCATATAAAGATTTAATAGAATTACCTTTTGGTTGGTACTTGCCTTGTGTTCATAATTTAGTAAAGAAAGGGTTAATCCCACATACTTGGTCAAAGCATAGGTTAGATTACTTCAAAAGAATATGGAATAACAAATACAAAATCTCTCAATCAAGACCAAGACTAGGTTCGACAGTGGGTCCATTGATGATCAAATAATCGCTAGCCATCACCAATCATTTAAAATGATAGTTCTTTTCAAATCACATTAACTCATATGAGGAGCTATGCTTAGAAACTTGATGATCTAGATGATTTTGAAGTAAAAGATGCACCGCCAGTTCAAAGAAGAGATCAAGTCAACCATCAATGAGCTCAAGAAATAAACTTAGAACTAAAAAAGATCCACTTCAATATACATCGTTCTTTGTTGAATGAAATTGAAACTAATGACTTTGTTAGGCTATTCACAGAGTTTAAGGACTACTTTGCATATAATTATGAAGATATGCCTAGATTGGCTCCTGACATAGCTATTCATAAACTAGCAAAAGGGCATACTGCTAACCTTATCAAGAAAGCTCCTAGATACATGCGATTAGACATAGAACAACAGGTCATTTATGAAGTCAAGAAACCGATCATGTCGGTTTCATCCGAAGAAAAATACCCTAGGTTAGATCATCTTAGTTAAGAAAAAGAATGGCCAAATTCATATATCAATTTTAGAGATTTAAATAAGGCATGTCTAAAAGATGAATTTTATTACCAATCCCAAAGGAGAGATAGTGGTCATTGCCTCATCTCATGCAGTCTTCTCTTTCATGGATGGCTCATCTGGATATAACCAAATAAAGATAGCCCCTGAAGATGAAATAAACACTACTTTTAGAACCCCGATCGAAATCTATTGCTATATGGTCATGCCCTTTTTCCTTAAAAATGTTAGTGTTATATACCAGGGGGCTATCACTTGAATCTACGATGAACTCATTCATCATCAAGTCGAGTGCTATGTTAATGATCTCATGGTCAAAAGTAGAGAAAAAGAAGACCATCTCTTTGACTTGAGAGTAGTTTTCAAATAGTTAAGACAATTTAACCTCAATATGAACCCCCTGAAGTGTGCATTCATAGTAGCTTCAGGGAAATTCCTTGGATTTGTTGTCCAACACCAGGGAATTGAAATTGATCCGGAGAAGATCAAGGTGATATTAGAAATGCCACCCTCTAAAAGTTTAACTCAACTTAGATTATTCCAAGGGTGGTTAGCATATCCAAGATGCTTTATATCCAACCTATTAGGAAGATGTTAGCCATTCTAACTTGTCAAAAAGGATGCCAAGTTCAAGTGGGATGATAAGTGTGAGCATGCCTTTGAAGACATCAAGCATTACCTAATGACATTGCCAGTTCTAGCAGCCCCTATCTCGGGCAAGTCGCTCATACTTTACTCTACTGCATTAGATAACTCCCTTAGTGCTTTGTTGGCCCAAGCCAATAACAAAGGGAAGGAAAATGCACTATACTACCTTAGCCATCATCTAATCTACTGAGGCTAATTATCCACCCATTTAGAATCATTGCTTAGCTTTAATCTTTGCATCCCAAAAGCTACAACACTACATGCTTCCTCATAAGATGAACTTAATCTCTAAGATTAATCCACTACAGTATCTCATGACATGGTCAACGCTATCTAAACAATTAGCATGACGGTACATGATCTTCTCACATTTTAATATTACTTTTGTACCCCTCTGTGCGGTAAAAGAATAAGCTCTAGCAGATATCTTAATAGCAAACCCCACTTCCTGCTGACTCTCTGCTTAGTGATGATCTCCATGATGAACAAATCATGAATTTAGGGGATACTACCATTCACCGCTAAGAGATGTACTTTGATGGTGTGGCTTCCTCTCAAAGAGGAGAAGAACCATAATCTACTATTCCAAGAAAGGCAAGGGTAGGAATAGTTCTCTTAACTGACCATGATGTGATCATTCTCATATCATGTCCAATCCTTGTACCAACAACAAAATATATGAGGCTCATTGCTAGTCTAGGTAGCCATTACTTTAAGCATCTAACATCATCATCTTCAGGGATTCTCAACTAGTTATCAACCAAATTGCTGGGTCCTATAAGGTTATAAAGCCTAAGCTCCATCACTACCACAAGTACACCATGGAGTTGTTGCCCCAAATCCTAGAGGTTAACATTTATAAGATTCCTCGAGGAGAGAATGCCGTAGCATATGCTTTAGCCACAAGGAGTTGCATGGAGGATGAGTTCATATCAATAAAGGTCCAAAATAGACAAGTCTTATCCCTTATTGATATTAAACTCATCAAAAAGTACTCTCTTGAAGGGGAGGATGCCATTGCCAAGAAGGATGAGAGTTAGATTGGAGGCAACAATTCATGGATTACCTAAATAAATGCAAACTACCTTAAGAGAAGTCCTAAGTCCATCAGATGAAGTAGAGAGTACTTTACTATGCTCTTCCCCTGACCGAGGTACACTCGATTATGTGGAGTCAACCAATCCGGTCCAAAGATGAAAGCCAAGATTAAGAGACTAGGATACTACTGGCCTTCGATGATTAAATATTACATGGATATGGCAAGGCGATGCCACCAATGTCAAATACACGGTGTGGTCCTACACCAATCACCCAACATTCTACATCCTACATTGGCCTCATGGCCATTCAAGTGTTGGGGTACCGACATAGTTTGATTGATCCTCCTTCTTCCAAGGATTATCAATTTATCTTAGCTACTACTGGCTACTTTTCTAAATGGTCGAAGGCAATTCTACTTAGAGATGTCACAGCTTAGCATGTGCTCCAATTTTTTAGGAACCATATCGTATATAGGTTCGGAGTGCCTTGATGAATTATATCTGATAATGTTATTGCATTCAAGAGTATGGAGATCAATAACTTTGCCTAGAGACACAAGATAGATTGATATTCTACCATCAACTACCCGAGAGGAAAATGGCTTAGAAAAAGCCTTCAACAAAACTCTCATCCAAATACAAGAAGACACTCGACAACAAGCACAAAGTGGCATGAGTAGTTGAAGCCTTAGTGGGCCTACCACACCACATATAGAACTCTAACTCGCCTACTCCTTTCTCTTTAGTGTATGAGTCTGAAGCCATTCTACCATTAGAAGTCCAACACCCATCACTTAGGATAGCTGTGGGTAGAAAGATCACAACAGAGCAGAACACCAAGTTGCGGTTAGAAGAGCTCAAAGGTTTGGAGGAGAGATGCCTGCAGTCATGCTAAAACCTCAAGTTGTACAAAGTTAAAATAATTCAAGCTCACAATAAGTTGGTCCATCCTAGAGCTTTTCAAGTAAGAGAGCTTATTTTAGTTCTAAGGAGACCGATTATTGTTCATCGTAAGATGGGAGGCAAGTTTGAACCCACTTGGGAAAGCCCTTTTGTCATAAGGAAGGCCTACCAAGTAGGATCTTATAAGCTTATTAGTTATAAGGGAGAGCGCTCAATGCTTCTAATTAATGGGCTCTACTTAAAGAAAAATTATAAATCATGTTTGAAAATAATTATCATCAATGAAAATTCCATTTTGAATTCAATCTCTTCCATGTTGAAAGTATTCTTATTTGTGAATCTGCCATGATGTATTTTGGGTAGGTGTAAAGAACACGAGTACCGTCCTATCATTCATTGACATAATATAAACACAAATTACACACAAACATATAAAATAAACACATATCTTTTATCTCAAGCTACTCTGAGTTGAGATAAAGCCCCCAGTGACACTCACTCATATGCTCTAGGTTAGTGATGACTACGCTAGTGTGTCACCATCTTCTTGCTTTGGAGGATGTAAGTCTATACTTTCCTTCCTTACTTGGCCATTACACACATGAGCCTTGTTAGTTTTAGGCTTACATAAAGCTACCTTATGTTATTTAAGGATGTGAGTTTCCTATGCTTTTTCTTGGATTAGCCTTTGTACACTAAATGGGTTGAGTATATTTGATGTTTAGGATAAGTCCCTAGCAGCTCCTTCTCTCCTGACTACTTCAAGTTTAGTCACCCTTCCTTAGGGCTCCCGCTAGTAGTCGCTCTAGGTCATAGCATTTGTCCCACGATGATAGACTATCCATGATCGCTCTACTTGGAAAGTTGTAAGCCTACATGCTTTCTTTCCAGATTGATCATTGCACACGATGAGCACCTTGGTTGGTTCTCACTATCTGATGAAACACCACTCATATTGACAAATACACCTTGGTTGGTTCTCACCTCGTGATACACCACTCGGCATGCAAGTCTACTATGCTTTCTCCTTAGTTGGCCACCGACACCTATATTTTCTTTTCCATGGCTCGTGATAACTCCTAGTAGCACCTCCTAAGGCACTATATTTTGGATCATGTCCTTGTGACCCAATTTAGACACTGCCTGAGTTACTATCAGATTGGACAGTTTTGCTTTCCTAGTAACCACCCCTATGGATGTGCAGATTCTCTTATTTATCTAGTAAATCTGAGATAAGTCAATGCTGACAAAGCCCTTTCTCAGTGTGATCCCTTACACACCAACAGGGTCCACCTAAATATATAAACAAAATATATATTCACTTGTGGATTAGGAGGACACCCCTAGCAATACCTTTTCCAAGCAAGCATCCTATCTTTAGGCGCTTAGAAAACTCCTATAGAAATTGTTGACTACTCTTGAGTTGATATAAGTCCCTAGCAGCATTCACTCAATAGTCACCCCTAAGTCGGGTTTGATTTGTTGTGCTACCAACAGGTCACCCCAGTAGTTTTTCCCTACTTTAAAAGATGTAAGTCTGCTACACCTTCTTCCTAGCACAACCATTGCACATTGAAAGGCAATCCCTTAGGTTGGCTAGCTCTACCCCACAGCCAGTTGACTATCCCTTTGGATTTGTAAATGAGATAGGACAAGTCGATAGCCCCTTCTCGGTCCATCGCACACCAACATGGTCTATAAAATAAATTTATCAAATTTGACCAAGCTCATATCCTTAGCGAATATGCCCTTAATTCAAAATCAAACTAAACCAAATAAAACATATCAAATCACATGAAATTAAGATAAAATTAATCTTGACTACTTTCGAGTTGACATAAGTCCCCAACGATATTCACTCAATAGTCACCCTAGGTCAGATTTAATTTGTTGTGCATTCAACAGGTCTCCCCAGCGATTATTTGTTGCTTTGAAAATGTAAGTCTGCTATGCCTTCTTCCTAGTGTAGTCTTTGCACACTGAAAGGAAACCCTTTAGGTTAGCTAGCTCTACCCCATCGGTAGAGACTATCCCTTTGATTTAAACAGAAAAGTCAAAGCTGATATAGCCCCTTCTCAATGGGTAAATCGCACACTAACAGGGTCTATATGTTAACTCAAACTAAATTAAACCCAATCTAATTTTCCCTAGTGGAGCCCCAAATCATATATAAATAAGTCAAGCAAATAAATCAAATTCAAAACCAACCTCCCTAGTGGAGCCAAATTAAACCAACTCCCCCAATAGAGTCTAAATCGAAGAAATCCAACCAAACTCTTATTCCCAGTGGATACATCCCCAAACAAATCTATGACATCAAACTCAAATCCCAATCCCTAGCGGATAGCCTGAACTTGCTTCTCTAGGCGAAGGTTCATATACCCAATCCCCAACAGACTTGAGCCCATATCTCTAGCAGATATGCCTCCACATCAATTAAAACATATAATAAATTAAAGTCAATTCGATCTTAATCCCTAGTGGATTATAGATTCTTATCCCTAGCTGATCTTTTTTTCCACAAATCATATAATCAAATCAAATTCAAACTTTATCCCCAACAGATTTTCTTCTTCTATGCTCGACAGATGTCATGTCCAATGCATGCATGTTCCCCTAGCGGATCTCCCTCCATGTCCTTGACATAGAATTCTCATCAAATCTTATTTCTTCTCTTATGCACACCTTTAATACTTCAACCAAAAGCCTAACAATGTATTCATTCAAATTACATCATCTTAACATTGTAATCAACATTTTATGATTTGTGATGGTGCAAGCTCAAACTAACTATACAATATCATGCTAAAAAAATTATAGTGTGAATTAACATACTATATTATATTATAATATATGATGTTATATTATAATTTTCAATAATATAATATATTATCTAACAATACACCTCATTAGAATCACTTAAAAGGAATAAATAACAAATTTTCTCAAAATATGAATAATGTTCATTTTGGATGTAAAATTATTATTTTTCTATTAGAAATGGTACACAATAGCATAATTTTGGTGTTGCTTCTTGGTGTGTGCTATGAATTTGGCCAAATTTTTCCATCTCAACCTTCAAATTAATATTTTGTGAGTTTTGGCCCAATGTATTATAACAAAAGTAAAACATACTAAAATGTACAATAACATTTAGTAACACACCACCACATTCATATATATGAAGTTATATTGTTATGTACATTATATTTTAGTATGCTTTCATATAATATATTATCTTACATTACACCTTAAAATGAATCACTTTAAGCAAAAAAAATTATAAAATCGGTTGAAAATGAACATTTATTTTGGATGCAAAATTCCATTCTTGATTAAATGACACACCATAGTACATCCCCAATGATGTTCCCTAAAGCTTCCTTAAATTTGGCAAAATCCCATCATCTCGGCTATAAATCAAAATTTTATGATTTATACCAATACAAAGTCTACTACATCATACTATACCAAACTAAAATATGCTAAACAACAAGCAAGTTATACAATAGTATGCTATAAATGCAGGACACTACACTATGTTATGGCATCTTATATTATAATACACTATAACATATTATATTTTATTATCACATCACAAGGGATTGCTTAAGATAAGAAATCATTAAATTAGTTTAAACAATAAAAAACAATATATTTTAGTCGTATCACTTACATATTTTAAATTGAAATAATATATTATGATGCCATGCTCTACTTATTATGAATTTGGCCAAATTCCACCATTTTAAAGTCTAAATCAACATTTTTATAAATAATTCTAGTGTAGGTTTGACTGCATGATTGCAAAATACTAAAAGAATTTAAAATGCACGAATAATATATTATGATATATGATACTATGCTACAACATATAATATTTATTTTGAACATAAAATCTTACTTATTAGAGTACATATGGCATAGCACACCTTTGGTACTACAACCTAATCCCCACTTCAAATTTAACAAATTTCATTATCTGATTTATTAAATCAATATTTTTATGATTTATATTAATATAGACTATAGGCACAATACCATAACATACTAAAACATTTCAAAACATCTTATAACATCCAAAAACACATCACTACATGCTCAAATATATGATGCTACATTATACCATAATATATGGTATTATAATATGAATTAGGGTTAGGGTTTAGGGTATTCAAATCTCTAATAGTCAAGGGAAAGTCTCTTGAAGGCATTTTCTTTAGCTACCATAACTATGTTAGGATTAGGTCATTCTTTAGATCTACTCCTAATGACATCTTTATTTAAAGTTTAGGGTTTAGGGTTAGGGTTAGTTTAGGGTTTAGGGTTTAGAGTTAGTTTAGGGTTTAGGGTTAGTTTAGGGTTTAGGGTTTAGGGTTAGTTTAGGGTTTAGGGTTCTGGGTTTATGGTTTATGGTTTAGGGTTATCGATTTTAGAATTTTACATGGTTTAGGATTTGTTTTAGGTTTAGGGTTTTAGTTTAGGGTTTAGTGGGGTTTAGGGTTTAAGGTTTAGGTTTAGGGTAAGGTTTTAGGGTTTAGGGTTTAGGGTTTAGGTTTTAGGTTTAGGGTTTAAGTTTTAGTTTAGGGTTTAGGTTTAAGGATTTTTTGACATAGAACAAATTGATTCAATATTTCTTCTTTTGATTTCATCAACCAAGTAGCACCCAAGTTTTCTAAGACACAAGTGATGACATAGATTAAAATGTGCACCCATAGAGCAAATTAAAAACTTAGATAAGTAGGACCATTTCTACAGAAAAGACACTATTTCATGTTTGGATTGATCCATTCTTATCTCTAGTCGAACCCCCCCCCCCGCCTCTCAAGTAGTGGGATCCGCCATCATATACCCGATCTCTCCCTCTCCCACCACCACGACTGTAACCTTTATCGCTCTTGCCTACCTCCATAACCACCACTGCTCCAACCACCACCTCCATATCCACCAACACCTCCAGATCCCCCACCACCACTACGATAACCACCGCCTCCACCTTTGCCTCCACCACCAAATCTAGATTGAGCCTAGTTGATGGTGATGTTCTGCCATCAAGGTTCTGCCCATTCTTAGGGTTTATGGTTACTTTAGGGTTTAGGGTTAGTTTAGGGTTTAGGGTTTGGGGTTTAGGATTTAGGATTTAAGTTTTAGGTTTAGGGTTTTTGTGGTTGTGGGTTTAGGGTTTAGGGTTTTTAGGGTTTAGGGAGTAGGGTTTTTAGGGAGGGAGGGAAGGGTTTAGGGTAGGAGGGTTTAGGGTTTTAGTAGGGTTGTAGGGTTTAGTAGGTAGTTAGGGTTTAGTTTTTTTAAAAAAGTAAACACGCAGTTTGAGATTTAGTTTATTTATTTATTTGAGTTTATTTTATTTTTATATTTAGGTTTTATTTTAATTATTTTAGTATATATTTTTTTTATTTATTTTGGTTTTATTTTTTTTTTAGGTAGGTTTATTTTTAGTTGAGTTTATTTTAATTTTATTTTTTAGGTTTAGTTTATTTTTTATTTTATTTTGGTTTAGGTTTTATTTTATTTCTATGTTTAGGTTTTTTTTAGGTTTATTTTAGGTTTATTTATTAGTTTAGGTTTAGGTTTATTTTAGTTTATTTTACTTTATTTAGTTTAGGTTTAGGTTTAGTTTATTTTTAGGTTTAAGTTTAGGTTTATTTATTTTAGTTTATGTTTAGGTTTATTTTATTTTTATTTTTTTAATTTAGGTTTAAGTTTTATTTAGGGTTTAGGTTTATTTTCTATTTACTTTTAGGTTTTATTTTAAAGTTTATTTTTAGGTTTAGTTTTTTATTTTATTTTATTTTAGTTTATTTTAGGTATTTAATTTTATTTATGTTTATTTTTATTTTATTTAGGTTTTTATTCTTAGGTTTATTTTATTTTTAGTTTATTTAGGTTTTTTATTTTATTTATTTTAGTTTATTCATTTATTTATTTATTTTATTTTAAGTTTAGGTTAAGTTTTAGTTTAATTTATTTATTTTAATTAATTAATTAATTATTATTTATTTTTATTTAGTTTAGGTACATTAGATTTTGGTGTGGTGGTTTTGGGTTTGGGTTTAGGAGGGAGGTTTAGGAGGAGGTCAGGTTTAGGGTCAGTGAGGTGAAGAACCATTTTGAGGGTAGAGAGGGTTAGGTTTTGGGTCAGTTAGTAGAGAACAGGCTCAGGGTTTAAAGCCATAGGGTTTAGTGTTTAGAGTTTGGTTTAGGGTGGTAAGTAGGGAGGGTAGGTTTAGGGTTTAGGGCCTGCAGGTGTGTGGTGGTAGGTCAGTTGTGGGTCAGGGCTTTATGGATAGATTTAGGGTTTAGGGTTTAGGGTTGTGGTAGGGTTTTAAATTAAGCAAACCGACATGTTTAGATTATTTAGTTTATTTATTTATTTTATTTATTTTAGTTTATTTTATTTTTTCATTTTATTTAGTTTATTTTATTTTTTTATTAGTATTTATTTATTATTTTTTATTTAGGTTTTTTTATTTTACTTATTTTTATGTAGGTTTAGGTTTACATTTTAGTTTATTTTATTTTATTATATTTTATGTTTGGTTTTATTTTATTTTTTTTTTTAGGTTTAGGTTTTATTTTAATTTTAGGTTTATTTTTAGGTCTTATTTTGTTTTTTTAGGTTTAGGTTTATTTTTAGTCTATTTTTTTATTTAGTTTAGGTTTAGGTTTAGGTTTAGTTTATTTTAGGTAGGTTTAGGTTTATTTATTTTTAGTTTATTTTAAGTTTATATTTAGGTTAATTTTATTTTAATTTTAAGTTTAGTTTATTTTAGTTTAGGGTTTAGGTTTTATTTTTATTTATTTTGGTTTTATTTCTAGGTTTGGGTTTTTAGTTTTATTTTATTTTATTTTAGGTTTATTTTATTTTTTATTTTACATTTAACTTTATTTTATTGAGGTTTTTATTCTTAGGTTTATTTTATTTTATTTTATTTTGTTTTTTTCATTTATTTAATTTGGTTTATTTTTATTTTATTTATTTTATTTATGTTTAGGTTTAGGTTAAGTTTAGTTTAGGTTTATATTTTAATTTATTTTATTTTAATTTTTTTATTTAGATTTTATTTATTTATTTTATTTTGTGGTTTTGGGTTTTGGGTTTAGGGTTGTGGTTTGTGAGTTTTAGGGTTTAGGGTAGGTGTTTGTGTGGTCTAGGGTTTTTGTAGGTAGAGGGTTAGTTAGGGTTTTTTTGAAAAGTAAACCCATAGGTTTAATTTTATTTAATTTATTTTTATTTTTTTAGTTTATTTATATATGTTTATTTTATTTTATTTTTTTTAAGTTTAGGTTTATTTTTTTAGTTTTTCTTTTAATTTTATTTTATTTAGGTTTAGTTTTATTTTTATTTTTAGGTTTAGGTTTAGGCTCCTTTTAGGTTTATTTTAGGTTTTTTTTAGTCAGGTTTAGGTTTATTTTTTATTTTATTTTATTTTATTTAGGGTTTAGGTTAAGGTTTATTTTACTTTATTTTAGGTTTAGGTTTAGATTTTATTTATTTTAGTTTAGTTTATTTTTAGTTTAGATTTAGGTTTATTTTATTTTTATTCTTTAGATTTTTTTATTTTAGTTTAGGGTTTGGTTTTATTTTTATTTCTTTTAGGTTTTAGGTTTATGTTTATAGGCTTATTTAGTTTTTATATTTTTTTTATTTTATTTTTTTTATTTTAAGTTTAGTTTTATTTTATTTAGGTTTTATTTTTAGTTTAGTTTAGGTTTTATTTATTTTATTTTATTTTAGTTTTATTTTTATTTTACTTTAGGTTTAGTTTAGGTTTATGTTTAGAGGTTTTTTTTTTATTTTATTTTGGTTTTATATTTTATATTTATTTTTTTAGGTTTTATTTTTTTAGATTTTAGCTTTTAGGGTTTATGGTTTTTTTTAGGGTTTAGGGTTAGTTGAGGGTTTAGAGTTTAGGTTTATGGTTTATGGTTTAGGGTTTAGTGGTTTAGGGTTTTAGGGTTTAGGGTTTAGGTTTTAGTTTAGGGTTATGTTTTAGTTTAGTTTAGGGTTTTTATTTTTTTTAATGGAGAACAAATTCATATTCAACATTTCTTCTTTTGATTTCATCAACCAAGTAACACACCAAGTTTTCTAAGACATAAGCGAAGACATAGATAAAAAATGAGCATGCATAGAGTAAATCAAAAACCCTAGATAACTAGAATCATCTCTATTGTAAAGGCATAATTCCATAAGCAGCAGATCAGATCAGTCATTCTTTTATTTATCCCATTCCAACCATGACCACCTCGGCCTATCGAATAGCAGGATCCACCATCATATCCCTGATCTCTCTCTCCACCACCACCACGATTGTAACCTCCATCGCTCCTCCTACATCCATAATCACCACTACTCTGAACACCACCTCCATATCCACCAAAGACCTCAGATTCTACCACCACTACATAACCACCCTCAACCTTCACGCCCATTGCCAAAATCTAAGCCTAGTGATGTGATGTTCCCATTAAGGTTCTCCCATTCTTAGGGTTTAGGTTTATTAGGTTTTAGGGTTTAGTTTATTTTTTTATTTATTTAGTTACTTTAGGTTTAGGTTTGTGGTTTGGGGTTTAGCATTTAGGGTTTAGGTTTGGTTTAGGGTTTTAGGTTTATGCTTATGGGTTTAGGTTGGATTTAAGGTTTTGGATTTAGGGTTTAGGGTTTAGGATTTTATGGTTTATTATTTTTTCTTTCAATTAAGCAAACTGGTAGGTTTATGCTAATTTTGTTTAGTTCTTATTTATTTGATTTGATTTATTTTTATTTTTATTTAGTTTAGTTTATTTATTTTAGGTTTATTTATTCTAATTTAGGATTTTTATTTTAGTTTATTTTTTAGGTTAAGGTTTATTTTTTAGTTGAGTTTTATTTTTATTTTGTTTTTAAGGATTAAGATTTATTTTTTATTTTTAAATTTAGGTTTAGGTTTTTATTTTATTTTTTTAGGTTTAGGTTTTAAGTTATTTTATTTAGTTTAAGTTTATGTTTAGGTTTAGTTTATTTTAAGTTTAGCTTTAGGTTTTATTTATCTTAGTTTAGTTTAATTTAGTTTAGGTTTAGGTTTATTTTATTTTTATTTTAGGTTTAGGTTTTTTTTAGTTTAGGGTTTAAGTTTTATTTTTTATTTATTTATAGGTTTAGGTTTTATTTATTTTTTTTATTTTATTTTATTTTAAGTTTATTATATTTTATTTTACATTTAGTTTTTTATTTTATTTAGGTTTTTATGCTTAAGTTTATTTTATTTTTAGTTTTATTTTTAGGTTTTCATTTATTTTATTTTAACTTATTTTACTAGTTTAATTTATTTTATTTTAGGTTTAAGTTTAGTTTATTTATTTTATTTTTTTTTATTTTATTTTATTTTAGCTTTTTTTATACATTTTATTTTTTTTATTAGTTTAGGTTTAGTTAGGTGTGGTAGGATGTGGCTAGTTTAGGGTAGGGTTGTGGTAGGGTCAGTGGTGTGTGGTTTAGGGTTTAGTGGGGTGGTTTTAGGTTTATGGTTTTATGGTTGTGTCATTAGGGTTTAGGGTTCTTTCTTTAAATTAAGCAAACCAGTTTTAGGTTTATTTAGTTTATTTTATTTATTTTAGTTTATTTTATTTTATTAATATTTATGTTTATTTTTATTTTATTATTTAGTTTATTTATTTTTTTATTTATTTTAGTTTAGGTTTTATTTTAGTTTTTTAGGTTTAGGTTTATTTTAGGAGCATTTATTTTATTAGGTTTTTATTTTATTTTAAGTTTAGGTTTAGGTTTTATTTTATTTTTTAGGTTTAGGTTTCACATTTTTAAGTTTATTTTAAATTTTATTATTTACTTTAGGTTTAGGTTTATTTTTTTAATTTTATTTTATTTTATTTAGTTTAGGTTTAGGTTTAGGCTTTATTTACTTAAGGTTTATGTTTATTTTATTTTTATTTTAGGTTTATGTTTTTTTTGGTTTAGGGTTTAAGTTTTATATTTTATTTATTTTTAGGTTTATTTTTTAAGTTTAGGTTTTTATTTGTTTTTATTTTATTTTATTTTAAGTTAACTTTATTTTTATTTTACATTTAGATTTTATTTTATTTAAGTTTTTTATCCCTAGGTTTATTTTATTTTTTAGTTTTTTTTAGGTTTATTTTATTTTATTTTATTTTTATTAGTTTAATTCATTTTATTTTAGGATAGGTTTAGGTTTAGGTTCATGTTTTATTTTATTTTATTTTATTTAGCTTTTTTTTTATATATTTTATTTTAGTTTTTTAGGTTTAGATTTAGTAGGTTTAGGGTTTAGGGTTGTGGTTTAGGGTTAGTTAGGGTTTAGGTTTTTTTTTTTCATTTAAATTAAAACCGGTAGATTTAGGTTTATTTAGTTATTTTATTTATTAATATATTTATTTATTATTTTATTTATGTTTATTTTTTTATTTTATTTAGTTTATTTATTTTTAGGTTAGTTTTATTTTATTTTATTTTAGGTTTAGGTTTTTAGTGAGTATTATTTTATTTTATTTTATGGTTTAGGTTTTTATTTTTTAAGTTTAGGTTTTAGATTTTATTTTTAGGTTTATTTCAGGTTTTATTTTTAGTTTAGGTTTAGGTTTTTTTAGTTTATTTTATTTTTTTTAGTTTTGGTTTAGGTTTTATTTTATTTACTAAGGTTGTTTAGGTTTTATTTATTTATTTAGTTTATTTTAGTTTAGGTTTAGTTTATTTTATTTTTTTATGTTATTTTATTTTAGGTTTTTTTTAGTTTTAGTTTTTATGTTTTATTTATTATTTAATAGGTTAATTTTAGATTTGGTTTCTATTTAGTTTTATTTTATTTTATTTTGGTTTATTTTAAGTTTATTTTATTCTATACATGTTTAGTGTTTATTTTATTTAATTTTTATCTTTAGGTTTATTTTATTTTTAGTTTAGTTTAGGTTTTATTTATATTATTTTAGTTTCTTTTAGTTTATTTTATTTTATAGGTTTAGGTTTTAGTTTTATTTTATTTTTATTTTATTTTATTTTAATCTTTTAAGTTTAGGTTTTAGTTTATGTTTTATTTTAATTATATATTTTAGGTTTAGTTTATTTATTTATTTTATTTTAGGTTTATTTAAGATGTGCCTAGGTTGGTTAGGGTTTGGGTCTGGGTTTAGTTTGAGTTTTGGTGGTGCAGTCAGTGGCCCAGGGTCTTTAGGACAGTTTAGCATCAGTTTAGGATTTTAGGGCCTGGGGCTCTGGTGGTAGGATGGCCTTTCCTCAGGCTCAGTGGCTCTGGCCTAGGCCCAGGCCCAGGGTGGGGCTAGTTTAGGGCTCAGTAGTGTGTTTAGGGCCTGGTGGTTTGTGGCCCAGGATCTGGGAGGGAGGGCCCAGGTTAGTCAGGTCAGTGTTTGTATTGGGCCTGTAGGGCCCAGGCCCAGGGTTTGTGGATTTAAGGTTTTGGGGTTTACTTTTATTTGTGGTTTAGTTTAGGTTTAGGTTTAGGTTGTTATTTTATTTTATTTTTTATTTTTTTTATGTATTTTAAATTAAGTAAACTCTTAGGTTTATGTTTATTTAGTTTATTTTATTTATTTTAGTTTATTTAATTTTTTTATTTAGGTTTAATTATTTTTTTATTTTATTTAGTTTATTTATTTTAGGTTAATTTATTTTAGTTTAGGTATTTTATTTTATTTTATTTTTAGGTTTAGCTTTTTTAGTTTATTTTATTTTATTTTATTTTTTAGGTTTAGGTTTTTTATTTTATTTCTTTAGGTTTAGGTTTTAGGTTTTTTTTACATTTTAGGTTATTTTTAGTTTAGGTTTAGGCTTTATTTTTTAGTTTATTTTATTATATTTAGGGTTTAGGTTTTTTAGTTTATTTTATTTAGGTTTAGGATTTATTTATTTTAGTTTAACTTATTTTAGTTTATGTTATTTATTTTATCATTTTAGCTTAGGTTTTATTCAATAGGGTTTAGGTTTTATTTTTATTTATTTTAGGTTTTATTTTACATTTATTTTTAGGTTTGGTTTTATTTTATTTTATTTTAGGTTTATTTCTTTTATTTTAGGTTTACTTTTATTTTATTTACTTTTATTTTAGTTTAGTTTAGGTTTTATTTATTTTATTTTAGTTGGTTTTATTTTATTTTATTTTATTTTAGGTTTATAGTTTATGTTATTCTTTTATTATTTTTTTTATTTGTTTAGATTTTTATCTATTTTTAGGTTTTATTTAATTTAGGTTTGTTTTTATTTGGGTTTGGTTTATGGTTTAAGGTTTAGTTAGGGTTTATGGTTTGGTAGGGTTTAGGTTTGGGGGTATGGGTTTAGGATTTAGGGTTTCTTTGGTGGGTTTAGGTTTAGGGTTAGTTTGGGTTTATGGTTTGTGTTAGGTTTAGGGATTAGGGTTTAGGGTTTTAGGGTTTAGGATTTAGGGTTTAGGGTTTTTTGGGTTTAGGGTTTAGGGTTAAGGGTTAGGTTTAGGGTTCAATTTTTAGTTTAGGGTTTAGGGTTTTGGTTTTTGGTTTTTTAATAGAGAACAAATTTAGATTCAACATTTCTTCATTTTTATTTCATCAACCAAGTTACACACCAAGTTTTCAAAGTCATAAGCGATGACATAGATAAAAAATGGGCATGCATAGAGAAAATCAAAAACCTTAGATAGCTAGAACCATCTCTACTCTAAAGACAGTTCCATATGCAGCAGATCAGATCTATCATTCTTCAATTTTTCCAGTTCTCATCAAAACCATGTCCCTCTTGAGTGGATCCACCATCATATCCCGATCTCTCCATCACCACCATGGTTGTAACCTCTGCTCCCCGCCATAATAACCACCACTGCCTCACCACACCTCCATATCCACCAGCACCTTTATATCCCCCACCTCCACTGTAATAATTACCGCCTCCGCTTTGGCCTCCACTGCTAGATCTAGACTGAGCCTGGTTGATGGTGATGTTCCTGCCATCAAGGTTCTGCCCATTCTTAGGGTTTAGGTTTATTATTTTTTAGGGTTTAGGTTTATATTATTAATTTATTTAGTTACTTTAGGTTTAGGTTTAGAGTTTGGGTTTTAGTATTTGGGTTTAAGGTTTAGAGTTAATTTAGGGTTTAGGGTTTAGGCTTTAGGGTTTTAGGGAGGGTTTAGGGTTAGTTTAGGGTTTATGGTTGGTACAGGGTTTAGGGTTTAGGGTTTATTATTTATGGTTGGGTTGTGGTTAGTTTAGGGTGGTTTAGGGTTTATGTAGGTTTAGGGTTTAGGGTTTAGGGTTTAGGGTTTTTATTTAAAAAAATTAAGCAAATAATAGCCAACGTATTTTAGTTTATTTAGTTTATTTTATCATTTTAGTTTATTTTATTTTTTTTAATTAGTTTATTTACTTTAGGTTTATTTTATTTAGTTTATGTTTTAGTTTTTTAGGTTTAGGTTTTTTATGTTTATTTTTTAGTTTAATTTTATTTATATTTATTATTTTAGGTTTTTTTTTAGGTTTAGGTTTTAGGTTTTTATTTTAGGTATATTTTTAGGTTTTATTTTTTAGTTTATGTTTAGGTTTATTTTTAGATTATTTTATTTTATTTAGTTTAGGTTTAGGTTTAAGTTTAGGCTTAGGCTTTATTTATTTTAGTTTAGTTTATTTTAATTTAGGTTTAGGTTTATTTTATTTTTATTTTAGGTTTAGGTTTTATTTTTCATCTATTTTTAGGTTTTATTTTTAGATTTAGAGTTTTAGGGTTTAAGGTTTATGGTTTAATGTTTAGCATTTAGGGTTTAAGGTTTAGGGTTTTTAGGGTTTACGATTTAGGGTTTTGGTTTTAAGTTTAGGGTTGAGGTTTTAGTTTAGGGTTTAGGGTTTTTGGTTATTTTCTTAATAGAGAATAAATTTAGATTCAATATTTCTTTTTTTATTTCATCAACCAAGTAACACACAAAGTTTTCTAAGACACAATCGATGACATAGATCAATAATGAGCACGCATAGAGCAAATCAAAAACCCTAGATAACTAGAACCTTCTCTATTGTAAAGACACAGTTCCATAAGCAGTAGAACGGATTGGTCATTCTTTAGTTTTTCCAGTTCCCAAAAGAACCTCCCCAGCCTCTCTAGTAGTGGGATCCACCATCATATCCCCGATCTCTCCCTTCACCACCACCACGGCCGTAACCTCAGTCACAGTTCCATAGGTTTTTTTAATTTATTTTATTTTTATGTTTTATTTAGTTTAGGTTTAGGTTTTTAGGTTTTTAGGGTTTAGGGTTTAGTGTTTAGGGTTTTGGGTTTTGGGGTTAGGGTTTAGGGTTTAGAGATTACGGTTTGGGATTTAGGATTTAGGGTTGTAGGTTTTAGGGTTAAGGGTTTAAAGTTAGGGTTTAGGGTTTAGGGTTTAGGTATTGCTTTGGGTTTAGGTTTTTTTTTAAATAAAATATTAAGTAATCTGGTAGGTTTAAGTTTATTTAGTTGATTTATTTTATTTTTTATTTATTTTAGTTTACATTATTTTTAATTTTTATTTATCTTTACTTTTTTTTTAGTTTAATTTATTTAATTTATTTTAGGATTTTTTTATTTTAGTTTATTTTTTAGGTTTAGGTTTATTTTTTAGTTGAGTTTTATTTTTATTTTATTTTGTAGGTTTAGGTTTTATTTTTTATTTTTAGGTTTAGGTTTAGGTTTTATTTTATTTTTTAGGTTTAGGTTTTAGGTTTTATTTCAGGTTTTCTTTTAGTATAGTTTTAGGTTTATTTTTAGTTTATTTAATTTTATTTAATTTAGGTTTACGTTTAGTTTTAGTTTATTTTAGGTCTAGCCTTAAGTTTTATTTATTTTAGTTTAGATTTAGGTTTATTTTATTTTTTTTATTTTAGTTTTATTTTAGGTTTAGGTTTTTTTATTTGCTTATGGTTTAGGTTTTATTTTTTATTCACTTTTAGGTTTATTTTTTTAGGTTTAGGTTTTTATCTAGTTTTTATTTTCTTTTTCTTATGTTTATTTTATTTTTATTTAAGATTTGTCTTTTTATTTAGGTTTTTTATTCTTAGGTTTATTTTATTTTAAAGTTTTATTTATGTTATTAA
>JAKCPB010000158.1:0-77801 GCA_021442155.1 Cymbidium sinense
GTTCGGTTGCGTGTTGGCTAAATGAAAAGGCAAAACCTAAAATAAAATTAAAATAAAGAAATAAACTAGGGTAAAATAAAATAAACCTAAATCTAAACCCATAAAATAAACAAAAAATAGAAAAACCTAAACTAAAATAAATAAACCTAAAATAAATAAACTTAGCTAAATAAAAATAAAAATAAAATAAATAAAATAAATAAGAAATAAACTAAATAAACATATACTTACCAGTTTACTTAATTTATTTTATTTTAAAAAAACCCTAACCCTAAAACTAACCCTAAACCCTAAACCCTAAAACCCTAATCCCTAAATCCTAAGACCCTAAACCCTAAACCCTAAACCCTAAACACTAAACCTTAAATCCTAAACCCTAAACCCTAAACCTTAAACCCTAAACCATAAACCCCAAATGCTAAAAAAAAAAAAGCTAAACACTTAAAGCTAAAACAAACCTAAACTAAATAACACCTAAAAAATATGATAATTAAAAAACATAATCTTAAATAAAATAAATAAAAATAAATTAAATTAAAACATTAACTAAAACCTATACCTAAAAATAAAATAAAATAAAAAATAAAAACTAAGCTAAAATAAAATAAATAATAACCTAAACTAAACTAAAAAAAATAAAATAAACCTAAAAATAAGAAAACCTAAATAAAATCAAACCTAAATGGAAAATAAAAATAAAATAAACCTAAAATAAAATAAAATAAAAACTAAATAAAAACTTAAACCTAAAATAAATAAAAATAAAACCTAAACCCAAACTAAAAAATAAATACATAAAATGAATAAACCTAAAAAAATAAACTAAACTATAATAAATAAAAATATAAACCTAAATAAACTAAATTTAAACCCTAAATAAAAAGTAAACTTAAATGAACTAAAATAAATCTAAACTTAAACTAAAATAAAACATAAGTAAACTTCAAATAAAACTTAAAACCTAAACTTAAAAAAAATAAAATGAAAACCTAAACTTAAATCTAAATAAACCTAAACCTATAATAAAAAAAAATCTAAACTTAAAATTAAAATTAAAATATAACTAAACTAAAAATTAAACATAAACCTATAAAGCTAAAAAATAACTAAAATAAATAACATAAAATAAATAAACTAAACAAAATAAAAATAAAATAAAACATAAAAAATATAAATTACCTAAATAAACTAAATAAACCTAAACTTATCGGTTTAATTTTTTAAAAAAAGCCCCAACCCTAAACCCCTAAATCCTAAAACCCTAAACCTAAACCCAAAACCCTAAACCTGCAACCCTAAAAACCCTAAAACCCAACCCTATAAACCCAACCCTAACCCTAACCCTAAAGCCTAAACCCTAAAATTCTAAACCATACTCAAACTAACCCTAAACCCTAAAACCTAAAACCTGAAGCCTAAAACCCTAAGCTAAACCTTAAACCCCATCTAACCCTAAACCTTGCTAAACTAAACCCTAAACCCAAACTAATTAAAATAAAACCAATAATAATAATAATAATAATAATAATAATAATAATAATAATAATAATAATAATAATAATAAAAAACTAATAACTAATAATAAAACCTAACTAAAACTAATAAAACTAACTAAATAAATAATAATAAAGCTAATAATAAACCTAAAATCTGAAACTAATAAAAATAAATAAAACCTAATATACTAACTAAAACCATAAAACCATAACAAATAAACTAAACTAACTTATAAAAGAATAATAATAAGAAAAAAAATAATAAACTAATAAAAGTAACTAAAACTAAATAATAATAATAATAGAAATATAAACTAAAATAATAAAACTAAACCCTAAACTAAAAAAACCAAACTAATAAAATCCAATAATAATTAAACTAAAAACTAAAACTAAACAAAACTAGAAACCTAAAACCCCTAAACTAATAAACTAAACTAAAATTGAACCCCAAAAACCTAAAAAAAACTAACTAAACTAACAATAAATAACAAACTAAAAACTAATAAAACCCAAAACTAATAACTAATTAATAACTAAACGAGCCCCCCCCCCCCCCCCCAAAAAAAAAAACTAAAAAAGTAAAAGAAAAAACTAAAACTAAACTAAGAATCACTAAACCATAATAACCCAAAGTAAATAAGTACTAAACCTCAAACCAAATAAACCCTAAAATAAAAACTAATAACTAAAATAATAATAATAATAATAATAATAATAAACTAAGCTAATAAACCTAAACACTAGATAAATAAATAGCTAATTAATAAACATAATATAACTAAAACCTAATAACAATAATTAAACTAAACTAACTAAACTAACTAAACCCTCAATCATTTTAATAAAAAAAGCCCTAAACCTTAAACCCTAAAACTTTAAACCTAAAAGCCTAAACAATAAACCCTAAACCCTAAACCCTAAACCCTAAAACTCTAAACCATGAACATTAAAACCTAAACCCTAAACCCTAAACTTTAAAACCTAAACCCTAAACCCTAAACCATAAAACCTAAAAACCTAAACCTAAACTAAATAAAACCTAAAAATAAAATAAATAAATAAAGCCTAAACCTAAAAAAAGTAAAAACCTAAACTTAAACCTAATAATAAAAAATTTAAATAAAATAAAAACTAAACATAAAATAAAAAAATAAACCTAAAATAAAATAAAATATTGTCTAAATAAAAACTTAAACCTAAAAATAAATAATAAATAAAACCTAAATCCTAAACTAAAAAAACATTAACATAAAATAAAAATAAAATAAACAAAATAAAATAAACCTAAACTTAAACTAAAATAAATAAAACCTAAACCTAAAATAAACTAAACCTAAACTTAAACCTAAACAAAATAAAATAAAAAATAAACCTAAACTAAACTAAAATAAACTAAAAAAAATAAACCTAAAGTAAAAAAACCAAAAACATAAACCTAAAGATATAAAATAAAACCCTAAACTTGAACCTAAAAAATAAAAAAATAAACCTAAAAAAAAAATTAAACAAAATTAAAACTCAACTAAAAAATAAACTAAACCTAAATATACATAAAAAATTTAAAAAAAATTAAAAAACCAAAACTAAAATAAATAAACTAAACTAAATAAAAAAATAAACCTAAATAAAAATAATAAATAAAGTAAATTAAAATAAATAATAAATAAGCTAAATATACTAAATAAACGTAAACCTACAGTTTACTTAATTTAAAAAAAAACCTTAAACCCTAAACCCTAAACCTACAACTAAGCCCTAAACCCTAAAAAACCTTAAACTCTTAAAAACCTTAAATAAAAAAATAAAAATAAATAAATAAAACTTTAACCCTAAACCCTAAAACTAACCCTAAACCCTAAACATATAATATATAATTTTATAAAACCATAAACCCTAAATCCTAAACCAAATACTAAACCCTAAACCCCAAACACTAAACCATGACCCTAAACTTACAACTCAACCCTAAACTAAATCATAAAACCAAAACTAACCCAAAACCTACAACCCAAAACTAAACCCTAAACCCTAAACCCTAAAAAATCCTAAACACTAAACCATAAATAAATTTTAAGAAAACTTAACCAAACACTAAACTTAAAAGTAACCCTAAACCTAAGTACAACCCTAAACCCTTAAACTTTACACCTTAAACCCTAAACCCTATACCCTAAACCCTAAACACAAAAACCCTAAACCCTAAACCTTAAACCCTAAACCTTAAACCCTAACCCTAAAACCTAAACCCTAAACCCTAATCTTAAACCTCAAAAATTGAAAAACCTAAACCTAAACTAATTAAAACCAAAAATTAAAGAAATAAATAAAACCTAAGCCTAAATAAAATAAATAAAATAAAATAAAAGAAAAACCTAAACTTAAACCTACAAATAAAAACTAAACTAAAATAAAATTAATAAAAATGTAAACTAAACTAAAAGATAAAATAAACCTTAAAATAAAATTTAAATAAAGTAAAACCCAAATGTAAAATAAAATAAAATAAACTAAAATAAAAAAAACTAAATAAAACCTAAACTTAAAAAATAAACTTAAAAATAAAACTAAAAAAAAAAAATAAAAGAACCTAAACCTTAAACTAAAAAAATTAAATAAACCTAAACCTAATAAATAAAATAAAATAAACCTAAACTTAAACTAAAATAAACTAAATGAAAATAAAATAAAACCAAACCTAAACCTAAAATAAACTAAGCCTAAACCTAAACAAAATAAAAATAAAATAAGCTAAAATAAACTAAATTAAAAAAAATAAACCCTAAAATAAACCTAAAATAAAACCTAAAAACTAAACCTAAAAAAATAAAATAAAAACCTAAACCTAAACTTTAAAATAAAAAATAAAACCTAAAGCTAAAGAATAAAATAAAAATAAAACTAATCTATAAAATAAACATAAACCTAAACCTAAAAAGTAAATTATAATAAAAAACCTAAACTATAATAAATTAACTTAAAATAAATATACTAAAAAAATAAAAATAAAAAATAAACATAAATCAAAATAAAAAATAAAATAAACTACAATAATTAAAAAATAAACTAAATAAACTAACTAAACATAAACCGACTGGTTTCTTAATTTAAAAAGAAAACTCTAAACCCTAAACCCTAAACCCTAATCCCTAAATCCTAAACACTAAACCCTAAACCCTAGACCCTTAAACTAACCCTATATCCTAAATCCTAAACCCTAAACCTACAACCCTAAACATACAACCTTAAATCCTATACCCTAAAACCTAAACACTAAACGTTAAACAGTAAACCCTAACCCTAAACCCTAAAACCCTAAAACATAAAACCCTAAACCCTAAACCATAAACCCTAAAATAAACTAAATTGAAACCCTAAACTAAATAAAATAAAATAAACTAAAAATGAACCAAAACTTAAACTAAAAAATAAAACCTAAAAATAAACTTAAAATAAAAACTTGAAACCTAAACCTAAAAATTAAAAATAAAACTTAAACAAAAAAAATAAAATAAAAATTAAACTAAATTAAAAAATAAGGATAAACCTAAACCTAAACTTAAAAATTAAACTATAATAAAAAACCTAAAATAAATAAATAAACCTAAAATAAATAATATAAATAAAATAAAAATAAATGATAAAAATAAAGATAAATTAAAATAAAAATAAAATAAACTAAAATAAATAAAAAATAAATGAAGTAAACCTAAACCTTACAGTTTACTTAATTCTTTTTAAAAAAACCCTAAACACTAAAACCTTAAATCCAAAACTTTAAACTAACCCTAAACCTTAAACCCTAAAACCCTAAAACCTAAAGACTAAACCCTAAACCCTAAACTAACCCTCAACCCTAAGTTAACCCTAAACCATAAACCTTAATCCCTAAACCCTAAATCATAAATCTTAAACCCTAGACTCGAAAAGTAACCATAAACCCTAAACCCCCTACTCCAAACCTACAACCCTAAATCCTAAACCCTAAGCTCTAAACCCTAAATCCTAAACCCTAAACCTAAACCCTAACCCTAACCTTATAGCCTAAACCCTAAACCCTAAACCTTAAACCCTAAACCCTAAAACACTAAATCTTAAACTTTAAATTAACCCTAAATTATAAACCCTAAACCCTAAAAACCCAAAATCCTAAATACTACACCCTAAAAACTAAACCCTAAACCCAAAACCCTAAAAAACCACAAAACCCTAAACCTAAAAAACTAAACCCTAAACTTTAATGCTAAACCCCAAACCCTAAAACCCTAAACCCAAACTCATGTAGTTTCCTATTTCTCATCTTAACTTTGGGATGATTTCATTATCTTCAGCGGCTCTTCAACATGTTAAAACCATTAAGAACCTCTAAATGATTTTGGTAAAGTTAGTGGTCTTTTTCTTAATGAAGGAAAATGCGGTTTATTCCTTCAACTAAGATTCCTCCTAATAGACTTAACCAAATATCCAGAATTACTAATTTTAAGCAAAATCAACTCCCTCTTAATTACCTTGGGGCTCCACTTTTTAAAGGCCAAAAAAGATCACACCTTTTTTATGATCTAATTCAGAAAATTTCTAACAAAATTTCAGTTTGGGAATTTCATTTACTCTCTTTTGGTGGTAGGCTTACCTTGATCAAGAGCACTCTAAATTCCATGCCTATATACCTTCTTCAAACCATTGTGCCTACCAACTCTACCATCAATAGAATTGAGCGTCTCTTAAACAAATTTTTCTGGGGAACCAATACCTCCTCTAAAAGAATGCACTGGTCATCTTGGTCTAAAAGTTGTGGTACTCTTGAAGAGGGAGGTGCAGGATGTAAATCCATCAAAGAAGTTATCAATGCCTTCTCCTACAAACTTTGGTGGAATTTTAGGAGCAAAAATAGTCTTTGGGCAAATTTCATGACTTCTAAATATTGCCAGGGTAAACATCCTCTCATTTGTCCCTTTAAATTGGGTGATTCTCATGTGTGGAGAAGACTTTGTTCTGTCAAATGGGATGCAGAATCCTTAATTTTTTGGGGTATAAACTCTGGCAATTCCTTCTTTTGGCAAGACAATTGGAGTGGTTGTGGATCCATTGATGACTTACTCTACACTCACTCCACTTCCTCTATTAGAGTTAATTCATTCTGGCAAAACCACAAGTGGAACACTAGTAAGATTACTGATTCTATTCCTTCCACTTTCTTAAATATGATTACTAATATTCCTATCACTCCTAACAATCATGATCAGATTATCTTTAAGCTATCTCATAATGGATTTCAACCTTAAAAATGTGTGGCTTCACACTAAAGACACTCGATTCTTCTATTGTGTTCTCCAAAATTTGGAATAACAATATCCCCTCTTCTTACTCTTCTAACTTGGTATCCTAAAAAACTTTATTCTGTTGACTCTTTGTTGTGGGGTAAGGGTTTTATTTACCTCTAAATGTCAATGTTGTTCTCATATTGAGAATGTTAACCATGTTTTTTGTTAATGGGCTATTGCCTCTAAAATTTGGATTTGGTATGAGATCTATTCAACACTATCAATTTTAATTATTCTTTTACTTTATATCAACTTCTTGAAGTTTACTTTGACAATGCAATTAAAGGTCATATTAAAATCATAATCATTACTCTTATTTGGTTCATATGGATGGACCGAAATGAAGCTAAACATCGTGGGATTCATATGAATCACATGAGGATTATTGCTAGAACTAAAAACAAAATTTGTGACTTGTTTAAAGCCAATTTAATTCATCACAATCATTTTAAAGGCTGTAAATCTGTAGCTAATTAACTGGGCCTCAACCTTCCGGACTAGCCTTACTATGATAGAATGGTTTTTTGGAAAAACCTCTTGATCATATTATTAAAATTAATCTTGATGGCTGTCTCTCATAATGGCTCTAGTTGTGAGGCGAATTTTAGGATTCTAAGGGTATAGTCCTATGTGCATTTGCTTATCCCCTTATTTCCAAAGCCTTGTCCCTTATCTTGAGCTTATGGCGTCCACAAAGCTCTAGAAATTTGTCTTCAAAATGGTGGCTCAATATTTGGATAGAGGTGGGCTCTTCTTGATTGACCTTTTGACTTCTACCAATATGAGCAAGCGCTTGTTTCTACTACCTCCTCAAGCAAACTAGGGCTCTTCTCTCTCAACTGAATTTTACCATCACTCATGTTTGGCGTGAAGGTAACACCTATGCTGATTACCTTGCAAATCTGGGTGCGAGATTAAACAGTATCATCTTCTTTGATCAATTTACATTACCCAAATACTTGCGTGGTTTGGTTAACTTGGACAATTCTGGGCTTCCTTACCTTAGAATCTAATTCTCCTCTTCGCCTCCCTTTTTTTTGGTTTTCTGTTTCCTTGTGTTCTTTATGGATACTCCTCATGGATATCATTGTTGTCTTGTGCTCTTTGCCATGACTTGCTTCCTTTACCCCTTCTCCTTTAGTTGGAAGAATTCTATTTTTGGCATTTACAATATTAGATGTTGAACTATATGCACATCAATATCTTGAATTGGAACCCGTTGAGCCTTGTGTTATTCTTGGTTTTATAACCGCAATCCCACTTGGGACTTTAATTTCATTGATACATTCATTTCTAAACCTGAGAGAATTAACCATTGCTGGAGGAAGTTATCTATTTTGATGGGCTTAGATTTTAGTACTAACTTCTTTAACTAGTTTTTTCTCTCTGACAATATGGCTTGGAGCATTGCTACTACCTATGTTGCTTTAGCAGCGGATTAGTGTGCATTATCTTTGGTTGCAATTTTATTTTGATGATTTAGTATTTCTTTGGTGATGCTTACATTCCTTGGGATTCTTTCCTCCTTAAAGGCCTAATTCATAAAGGTTTCAACACTTATCTTTGAAAGGATTTTGGTTGGTGTTGGGCTTGAGGACTTTAAATGCGGTACGTCCTTGCTTATATAATGCCTAACCTCAGCATGCTTTCCTGCAAGGGTAGAAATTGTAATACCCTGGTCTCTTTTAATGGTTAGTTTGGTCTGAAATCCTTATACTAGAAGGGATTGGGTTTAATTACTTTTGGGTTTTGGAGGTTTGCTGCCATGGTTGTTTGTTGATTTGTTTGTTGATTTGGTTTTTTAATCCCTTTGGGTTCGGGCTGCTGCAGATTTTTTTTGCTGTTGCTTCTCCCAGTTTTCCTCCTGCTATTTTTTGCCATCTTGCCTGCTACTGTCTTAGCAAGTTTTGGTTTTGGACCTTTATTGTCTTAAAATTCCTGCTTGGTAATGATGTCTCTACTTGGAATCATCTTCTTATTTTATATTCTAGTGGCTTACAATGTTGCATTAGTTGCTCTGATGGGAGTGACTTTTCGATTGTACTGATTATTTACGGGTTCTTTATTTGGGGTGTGAATCATATTTACAGTCATTGTTTATATTGTAATCCTTTATCTATTGGGTTTGTGATGTTACCTTCTTGGATTGGAGTGTCATTTCTGTTTGAGAGGTACTATAGTCTGATGTTACCTGTTGCTGTTTTAAGACTTTGGATGTTTGTGGATTTGGTTTATCGATTAGTTATCTCAGCTCTTGTCTTAACTACTATAGTATCCCTTTTTTTAGTCTTTAGTATTGCGGATCACCGTACTAATCAACGTTCTACTTGATCTTAACCTATGGTTTTATACTCTGTGATTGTTATTATGGCAAGCGTGGGGTATTTCTCAAGGATTGTGGGCTGAATTGGGATATTGTTCTTCTTGTGAATGTTCCTTATGTGGTAGCTTCTTTGATTTTCACTGATCAGATTTGTCTCTGTTGGGGTGCTGACATTATCTTTTATCTCTTAATCTGCTACTGTACTTTAATATGCTATAATTTCTGTGGTAACTTGGGCTGGGACTTTGTTGAATTACCTTTCACTGGCTGGTTTCTTAATCCTAAATGCATGAGGTTGCTTTGTTCAGCTTAGTTAGATGCTTCACTTCATTTGTTATGGTCCCTCATCCGATCCTATTAATGGGATTCAATGTTGGCTCCATCACATTTGCTTGTATTCTCTTGATATGGTGATGATATTGTCGATTAGGTATGTTTGTAATCCACTCAATCGGACCTTCTACAACGTTTTGCTATCTCTAACGGTTTGTTATTTATGATGGCGTGATGTTTTACTCCATTTTGGTTTGGTAGTAGCTCTTGTGAAGTAACCTTTCTCCTGAAGTTTGGATGCACACTTTTGCATCTGCCCCATCCTGGTGTGAATGAGCCTGAGCCTTCTTTATCTTTTCTCTTTCTAAATGCAGTTTTGTATTTTTTATCATCTATATGCTACTATAACTGTTCTAATTTTTGTCAGTCTAAATTGTTGCAGGACCTCCTTCCTTTTTTTCTCTTGCAAGTTTGCACCACATTGGTCATTCTCAAGTCTGCAGAGTATTGGTCACAATATGCTTTTAGTTTATTATGCGAATCTAACTGTATCTTTTGATTATTTTAAAGTGTTCTATTGCTTTTGCCTATACTTAGACTTGGGATTTACTCCTTGTTTGAATGTAGCTCTTTGAGCGTAGATGAGTTTATCCCCTTTAAGGACCTTGTAACCTCTTTTTTGTGGTAATAAAATACCCTCATGGGGCTTCCTAAAAAAAAAAAAAAAAAAAAAAAAGAACCTAAACCCTAAAATTGTAAATCCTAAACCTTAAACTTTAAATCCCAAACCCTAAACCCTAAAAATCTAAAAACCTAAGCCTAAACTAAATAAAACCTTAAAATAAAATAAATAAATAAAGCTAAACCTAAATAAAATAAACAAATAAAATAAACAAATAAAAACTTAAACTAAAACCTAAACCTAAACCAAAAAATAAAATAAAATAAAAAATAAAATAAATGAATATAAAATAAATAAAATCTAAATTAAATTAAAAATTAAAATAATCCTAGGAATAAAAAACCTAAATAAAATAAAAACTAAATGTAAAATAAAAAAAGTAACCTAAAATATAATAAATATAAACTAAATATAAACCTAAACGTAAAAAAACTTAAAATAAACTTAAAATAAATAAAAATAAAACTGGCCTTAAGAAGAAACCTAAACCTAAAATAAAAATAAAATAAACCTAAACCTAATTACCTAAACTATATAAAGTAAAAACTAAAATTAAACTTCATAAACTAAAAAATGTGAAAATAAAACTAAAATAAAACTTAAAACTTAAACCTAAAAATAAAATAAAACCTAAACTTAAACCTAAAACTAAAATAAAAATAAAACTCAACTAAAAAAAAACCTAAACCTAAAAACTAAAATAAAACATAAAAAATAAATAAACCTAAAATAAATTAAATAAAACTAAAAAGTAAACCTAAATAAAAATAAAATATAAAGAAAACTAAAAATAAATAAAAAATAAACTAAATATACTAAATAAACCTAAACCTATTGGTTTACTTAATTTTAAAAAAAAAACTTAAACCTTAATTCCTAAACCCTAAACCCTAAACATTAAACCTATAACCCTAATAAATATACCCTAAACCCTAACCCTAAACTCTAAAAACAAAAAGCATAATCCCTAAAACTCTAAACCCTAAACCCTAAATCGTAAACCCTAAATCCTAAACCCTTAACCCTAAATCCTAACCCTAAACTATAAACCCTAAACCCCAACCCTAAACCTAAACCTAAAGTAATTAAATAAATTATAAAAATAAATTTAAACACTAAAACCTAATAAACCTAAACATTAATAAAAATCCTAAGAATTAGCAGAACCTTGACGGTAAGAATATCACCTTCAGCCATGCTCAGTCTACATCGGTGGTGGAGGTGAAGGCGGAGGAGGCGACCATTATCGCAATGGTTGTGGAGGATGAGGTGTTGGTGGATATGGAGGTGGTGGTCGAGCTTGATGGTTATGGAGGAGGAAGGTGGTTAAAGCCATGGAGGTGGCGGAAGGAGATATCGGGCATCTGATGTTGGATCCCACTAGTTGAGAGGCCATGATGGTTTTGATGGGAACTAGTGAAACTAAAGAACGACTAATTCGATCTGTTACTTATGGAACAATTTCTTTATAGTAGAGACGGTTCTAGTTATCTAGGGTTTTTGATTTGCTCTATCGTGCTCATTTTATCTATGTTGTCACTTGTGTCTTGAAAACTTGGTGTGTTACCAGTTGATGAAATTGAAAAGAAAAAATGTTGAATCTGAATTTGTTCTCTATTTAAAAAAAAACCAAAAACCCTAAACCCAAACCTAAAAAACAAACCTAAACCATTAATAAAAATAAAATAAACCTAAACCTACACTAAAATAAAGAAAACTAAACTAAATTAAATAAAACCTAAACCTAAACCTAAAATAAACTAAACCTAAATGTAAACCTAAACTAAATAAAATACTAAAAATAAACCTAAACCTAAACAAAAAAATAAAAGCTAAAAATAAACCTAAAATAGAAACCTAAAACCTAAACCTTAAAAAAATAAAATAAAAATTTAAATCTAAACCTAAAAATAAAAAATAAAACCTAAACCTAAAAAATAAAATAAAAATAAAACTAAACTAAAAATAAACATAAATCTAAACTTAAACCTAAAAGATAAACTAAAATATAAAACCTAAACTAAAATAAACTAAAATAAATAAACTAAACTAAAATAAAAAATAAATAATAAAAAAATTAAAAAATAACTAAAAAAACTAAATAAACCTAAAACTTAAAAGTTTTCTAAAAAAACTAATACCTACCCTAAACCTAAAATATTAAAACCCTAAACCTAAACTAAAAACTAAACCCACCCTAAATAAAAAAATAAAATAAAATAAAATAAAATAATAAAAACTAAACCTAAACCTAACCTTAAAACCCTGACCTAACAAAACCCTAGCCCTTAAATAAATACCTAAAACCTTAAAATAAAAAAAACCCAAACCCTAAATAAAAATCTGAGCTTTAACCCTGAGCCTACTACTCCAAACCCTACTGACCATACCACTAAACTAAAATCCTAAACCTAAACCTACCACTTAAAACTAACTCAAAGCCTACCCTTTACTAACCTGACTCCTGAAAATAATAAAAAATAATGAGCTAATACTAAACAAAATACATCCTAATCATAAAACTGACCCTGGGCCCTGGGCCCTCTAAATCCTAAATCACCCTGATCCATGACTAACTTACTAATACTATCTTAAAACCACTACTAAACTAAACTACCAATGCTAAGATCCTAAACTAAATCTCCATAAAATAACTACCCTAAATATAAACATAAAACCACGAAAAAATAAAACCAAAATCTTAAACCTAAAAAAAATCTGCCTAAAGTAATAAAACAAACCTGGATAAATGATAATAAAAATAAAATTAATTTAAACTTAAACTTAAACCAAAACTAATAAAATAAACTGGTTGAAATAAACTAAAATAAAATAAATAAAATCTAAACTATCTAAAATAAAATAAATCTATGAATAAAACCCAAATAAAATAAAACTAAATGTAATAAAAAAATAAAATAACTAAAATAAAATAAAATAAAAATTAAATAAAACATAAACCAAAATAAAAAAACTAAACTAAAATAAACCTAAAATAAAAATAAAACAAAATAAACTAAATAAACCTAAACCTAAAACAAAAAAATAAAACCTAAAATAAACCTAAAAGAAACCTAAAACTTAAACCTAAAAAAATAAAATATAAACCTAAACCTAAATAAAATAAATAAAATAAATAAAATAAACTAAATAAAACTAAATAGCTAAAACTAAACCACAAACCCACAAAAAAAAAACCCCAAAATAAACCCCTAAATAAAATAAAATCCAAAATAAAATAAAATTTTAAAAAAAACTAAACCCTAAACTAAACCTAAACTAAACCTGAAACCCTATACCACAAACTAAATAAAGAAAAATAACTTAAACCCAAAATAAACCAAAAGAAACCAAACCACAAATCCTAAACCAAACCAAAATTAAATTAACTCAATCTAAACTCTAAACCTAAACCCTAAATCTTAAACTAATCTAACCCAAACCCACTAACTTAAACCTAAAACTAAACACTAAACTAACTACCAGGCCCAAACCACTGACTGACCAAACTGGGCCCTATACTCCTGGACTAAACCATGGGCTCTAGGCCCTAGTGACCTGGGCCCTAGGTGACCAGGCTGACTCTGAAGGCTGACTCTGGCTGAAAAATGAGGCAGACCCTGGGACTGACCTGGCCCTGGCCTAACTCTTCAGGCTCTAAACTTTGGGCCTGGGCCCTGGGTTGACTGGGCGAATACAAGGCCCTGGGGCACAAACTGAGGCCACTGGGCCCTAAACCATAATGACCTGATACTGGGACCACTGGGCCTGGGCCTGACACTAAACAGGCCATACTACCCTGGGCCCCACTGGGCCTGACTGGGCCCTAAACTGACCATTATGATTACTAAACTAAACCCTGATAAAACCTAAAACCTAAACCTAAATTATATAAAACCTAAAACCTAAATATAATAAAATAATAAAATAAAAAATTAAAACCTAAAGACTTAAACCTAAAACTTAAAATAAAATAAAATAATCTGGTAAATAAACTAAAAATAAAATAAATAATAACTAAACTAAACTAAAAAAAAATAAATCTAAAATAAAACATAAATAAAATAAAAACTAAGCATAAAATAAAAATAAAATAAACCAAAAATAAAATAAAAATAAAATAAAAACCTAAACCTTAAAAATAAACCTTAAAAACTAAAAAAAACCTAAACATAAACCAAAAAAATAAATAAAATAAAACAAAACTAAACTAAAAAAATAAAACCTAAACATAAACCTAAAATAAACTAAACCTACTAAACTAAATAAAATAAAATAAACTAAAAATAAACTAAACCTAAACTAAAAAATAAAACCTAAAAATAAAAATAATCTAAAACCTAAACTAAAGAAAATAAAATAAAAACCAAAAAAAATCCTAAAATAAAATAAAATTAAGTATATAAATAAAATAAACTAAAATAAATAAATAAACTAAACCTAGTTTGAAAAAAAAAAAAAAACCTAAAACCTAAATCTGATCAAAAATCCACCTAAACCCTAAAATAACTAAACTAACCTAAACCTAAAATAAACCTAAATAAAAAAATAATATAAAACCTATAACCCTGGACTGACCTAACATTAATAAAATAAATCATGACCTGACTAAAAACTGATCCTAAACCTAAAACCTGGGCCACAACCTAACTGGGCTAGGCCTAAACTCTGAAAATAAACTAAATCCTAAAATGACCTAAACCCTGAACCCAACCTCCTAAACTGACTCTGAGCCCAAATAATAAACTGACCTACTGACCTACAAACTAACCTAATGAGCCTGGGCCCTGACAGGCCCTGGGCTCTACTATCATCTATACTACCAAATCTGGGCCTCTCTAGACCTGGGCCCTAAATCTTCTTGATCTATAATCCACCACCTACCTGGGCTACTCAACTCCACAAATGACCTGGGCCACTGACAGGATAAACTAAACTGACCACAAAACCTTGGGCTAACCCTGGGCTCCACTGGGCCCTAAACCTAAACTGGGCCTTGGCCCTGGGCCAAGGCTCTAGCCCTATCTTGGGCCAGCCAACTGACCTAGGAACTGGGCCCTAGGCCCATGACCTGACACTTAACTGGGCTAAACCAACCCGGCCCTTACCCAAATCTTGGGCCCTGAGCTCTTAACTCCAAAGACTAAATCTCTCCTAAACCTACTGACCATGACTGTCTGAGCCCTAAATGGCTCAACCTAAACTGAAACAAAATCTTGCTCACACCTGACACTGACCTGGCCCTGAAACTGGGCTAGTAAGATCAAACCCTAAACCCTGGGCCCTGACCTGGGCCACTGGGCCAAAAACCTGATAAAACTGATCCTGGGCCCTACTAAACTAAATCCTCTACTGATGATGGACCCTAAAAAAATAATAAAACCTCACCTAAATGAAAATAAATAAGACCTCAAAATAAATATTAAACTAAATAAAATATAAAATAACCTGGTAAACTAAAATAAAATAAACTAATAAATAAAAATAAAATATGAGATAAAAAAACATAAATAAAATAATAACTAAAATAAAAAATAAAAATAAAAATAAACCAAAATAAAATAAACAAAATAAAAACCTAAACCTAAAAAATAAACCTTAAAAACTAAAAAAACCTAAACCTAAAATAAAAAATTAAATAAAATAAAATAAATCTAAACTAAAATAAATAAAACTTAAACAAAAACCTAACATAAACCTAAAATAAACTAAACCTAAACCCTAAACTAAATAAAATTAAATAAATTAAAAATAAACCTAAACCTAAACTAAAAACTAAAACCTCAAAATAAACCTCAATGAAAACCTAAAACCTAAACCTAAGAAAATAAAATAAAAACTAAAACATAAACCTAAAAATAAATTAAAAAATTAAGTATAATAAATAAAAACTAAACTAAATAAATAAATAAACCTAAACCTACGGGTTTACTTAATTTTTTTTTAAAAAAAAAACTAAACATTGAACTATAAACTAATCCTAAATCTAAATAAACCCTAAAACTAACTTTAAATAAATTCTAGGCCTTAAACCTAAAAACCCACCCTAAATCAAATAAATCCAAAAACCTGACTAACTACTAACTACTCTTCTAACTGACCTGACATTGTTCCTGGGCCCTACCTAAAACCCACACTGGGCCTGCCTCCCAACCCTGACCCATACTGACCAAACCCACTGAACAAATGGGCCCTGAGCCACTACCTGACCTTCTCCTAGGCCACTGACCCTACATACCCACCTTCCTGGGCCACAAAGCCACCCTAAATCCTATAACCTATGACACTGACCTTACCACTGAGCGTTAGGCGCTGGCCAACCTACTGACCTGGGCTGGGCCCTAAACTCTAGGCCCTGGGCCTCTCACCACTGAATAACTTAGCCTGGTGACACTGGGCACACTGATCTTAAACTGATCTTCACCCTAACCTACTGGGCTGACCTGGGCCACAGTGACTGGGCCCTGAGCCTAACTCCTCAGCCAGAGGCTGAATCCTGGGCCCTGGGCTCTGGGCCCTAAACCTTACCAAACTGACCCTACACTGACCTGTCTGACCTGGGCTAAACTGGCCTGGGCCTAACTGACCTGGGCCCTAAAACTGACCCTCTGGGCCTGATCATAGAACCTAAACACTTTGGATGACCTACCCAACCTAACCACATATACCCTAAACCTACTGATCCTGACATATAGCCCTGGGCCTAGGCCTCATGCCTCTATCTCTAAATAAAGACTCTGGATAAATAATAAGATAAATTATCCTAAACTAAGCTTACTAAACATAAAAATAAAATAAAATAAACTAGTAGAAATAAACTAAAATAAAATAAATAAAAACCTAAATTAAACTAAAAAAAATAAAATAAATCTAAGAATAAAAAACATAAATAAAATAAAAACTAATTGTAAAATAAAAATAAAATAAACCTAAAATGAAATAAAATAAAAAGTAAATAAAAACTTAAACCTAAATAATAAACCTTAAAATAAAAAAAAACCCTAAACTTAAAAAAACCTAAACCTAAAATAAAAATAAAATAATAAATAATTAAATAAAATTAAACTAAAATAATAAAAAAATAAACAAGATAAACTAAAATAAACTAAACTAAAACCTAAACTAAATAAAATAAAATAAATTAAAATAAACCTAAATAAACTAAAAAATAAAACCTAAAATGAACCTAAAATGAGAACCTAAACAAACCTAAAAATAATATAAAAACCAAAATAATATAAAAATAAACCTAAACTTAAAAAAATTAAGTTAAATTAAAATAACTAAAAATAAACATAATAAACCTACCAAAAACATAAACTAAAATAAAAATGAACCTAAATAAAAATAAAATAAAATAAACTAAAATAAATAAAATAAACTAAATAAACCTAGGTTCGATTTAAAAAAAACACCAAATCCTAAGCCCTACCACAAACCCTAAACCCTCTAAATCCTAAACCAAACTGAGCCAATCCTACCACTGAGCCAGTGATAAAAATAAACTAAATAAACTGGTTGAATTTAAAACAAACCTACTGCCCTAGGCCCTAGGCCCTACTGACCCTCTAAAACTCCCAACCACTGAATCCTAAACTAAAAGCATGGCTAAACCACTGATCTTACCTTAACTGACCTCTAAACTCTAACCACTGATCACACATGCTACCTTACCCTACAACCCTCCCAAATCCTGAGCCTAAAACCACAAACCCTAAAGCAAATCACAACCCTAAACTAACCTAAAACTTAAACACTATAGGCCCTAAACTCCACCTAAAACATTAAACCCAAAATCCTAAATACACTTCATATTTAAACCCTAAACCCTAAACCTTAAAATCCTAAACCATAAACCCATCTTTTTCCTTCATTTTTTTTGGGCAGAATTTCATTTCCCATGGAGGCATCTCCTTTGTGACTCTGTGGACATTTTAGGTTTTCCATTTTGATGGCTTAGCTTGGCTGACTTCTTCTATCATGCAGCATTGGATCATGGTTGTGTTCTCTACTTCCTCGTGGGGTAATCTAGAGATTTCTGCTTCTCTTGTGAATGTTTCTAACTCCTAGGGGGTCTCTAGATTAAACCCTTTGCTAGCTTTAAAATCCTTCAAGGATGTTCTTGCTGGTAAGGCCAATTGCATTGGTGAGTATCTCAAACTTATCTCTACCTTCTTTCGAGGTGTACTCATGTTAATGTGTTCTGATTTGATTGTGTAAAGGCTTATGAACTCTTTCAATTTATGTTGCTAGGTAAATCCACTTTGCATCATCCTACTTTGGAGAATATTCATTTATTTTTTCATAGCTTGAAGCTCTCTAGTATTTTTCTATCGAATTGATTGATTCCAGTCATTACTTGATTCATCTTTCAAATGATTTATATTAGTTTCTAGTTTTATCTTGATTCTCATATTTTTATTTCAATTATTAGATGTGATTGTTGAAATGGATGCCTCATTTTGCTGTTAAAGAGGAATCTCCTATTATTCTAGTTTGGATCTCTCTTCCCAATTTGCATGTTCATTTCATTAATAATGAGTTTTTTTTCTATTGTGGGTGTGTTGTTTGGTCATCCTCTTCAAGTTGATCGCTTAACAATCATTGCTCAGATTCTAGTAGAGTTGGATATAACTAAAAAATTTTCAAAGGATAAAGTTATGGATGATGATTCTATCTCAAATGATTCTATTCCTACTTCTATTCCACCTATAACTGAAGAAAATGTGATCCTTCATAAGGGCTTGATTGCTGAGCAAACTTAGGATAAAGTTTCTAATCCTGACTTGGGCATTTGTGCTTTAAATGATTCTAATTCTTCTTCTACTTTTTCATTTAACGTTGAACTAATTTCTAATATAATTTTGCAACATAATAATGATTTGGAAGAAGGTGAAGTGGCATGCAATGATGGTTTTAATGTGCAACCTTATTTCAAGCATATCCCTGAACAATCCCTATCTGATGGTGATGTTGTGGATTTGACTAATAAATTTCAAACATTTTTTAGAAATAATAATAGAACTCCTAAAACTATATGTCCTAACTTTGCCAGAGTTACTAGATTTGGCTCTTTTGCCCAAAAATAAATGGTTTCTTTCCTAATTTGGAATGTGAGAGGGATTGGTACCCTCTCTGTTAGAAATAGAATTAAAAATTTAGTTTGTTCTCATTACATTTCCTTTTAGGATATCTTGGAACCCTTTATTCTTCCTTCTAACATTCCTTCTATTACTAGAATGATTGTTTTGGTAATTATTTTGCAAATTCAAGCAATATAATTTGGATTTTTTGGAATAGTCCTTTTATTCTGCAAGTTTTGGATGATTTATTCCAAGTTGTGAATGTTAAAATTACTTATGATAATTGGTGTTGTTTTGGTTCATTTATTTATGCTTCTTGTAATAGAAATAGTAGACAGCTTCTTTGGGATGATCTTATTTGTTTCTCTTCTTCTGTTGATGCTCCTTAGTTTGTGGGTGGGCATTTTAACACTATCTCTTCTTCCACTGAACTGGTTGGTGGTAATGCTTTGAACTTATTTCCAATGGAAGATTTTAATAACATGATCCTTGATTGTTATCATACTAATATTGGCTTTAGTGGGTCTTAGTTTACCTAGAATAATTATAGACTCTGACAAAAGTTAGATCAGGTTCTTTTTAACCATTTGTGGATTAACTTCTCTCTAGTACTTCTGTGGAGCACTTAAGCAAAACCCTTTTGGATCATTTTCCCTTGCATATCATTGTGAACTTTACTGTTACTAAACCCTCCTCTCCTATCCTTTTTCACTTTCAAAATATGTGGCTCATGGATGATAGATTTTTGGATGTATTGCTAATGGCGGGTGAACCTCTCAATCCTGATGATTCTATTTTTGGGATGAGGAGATTGTGGTTCAAATTAAAAAGACTTAAACAATGCCTTAATTGGTGGAATAAACATTATTTCAAGCACCTTTTTGTCAATATCAAAGAAATGGAGAATGTGGTTATAGTTTTGGAAGATGTTGTTGTTAATGACCCTTCTAAAATTCATTTGTTGGCTCAAGCTAAAATAGGTTAACATGTTATCATGACATGGAAGAGACCTATTGGCAAAAAAAGCTTCTATGAAATGGATCTCGATGGTGATCATAATACTAAATATTTTCATGCCATGGTTAGAAAGAAAAAAGACTAAATCACATTCATTCATAAAATTAAAACTAATGATGGTCTTTGGTGTTCGGATAAAAGGAGCTTACTTATTACGCTCTTTCTTTTTTATACAAAGCTTCTTAATAAAATTGTTGCTATGATGAGATTTCTTCACTGAGTTATCCTAATCTCATTTCTAATGATGATAAGATGCTTTCTTCCCTTATACATGAAATTGCTGACACTTTGCGAAGTATGAATACAGACTCAGTGGCTGGCCCTAATGGTTTTACTACCCTCTTTTTTCAAACATGTTGGATTACCATTAAAGAGGACATGGTTAAAGTTGTTCTTGATTTCTTTAAGGGTAGTACTCTCCCCAAATATTTTGGTAGCACCTCCATTATTTTAATTCCTAAAAAGGATAATACTAAAATTAGGAGTGATTTTAGGCCAATTAGCCTTTGCTTTTTTTTTTTTTATCAAACTTATTTTTAAGATGTTGGCTAAAAGGTTGAGTATCTTGCTTCCTAAAATTATCTCACCCAATCAAACCAGATTTGTCAAATGGCAATCCATTTCATATAATGTTTTTTTAGCCCAAGAAATGATCCTTGATTTGAATGCCAAAGTTCGCAGTGAAACCTATTTTTTAAACTTGACATTTATAAAGCTTATGATAATATTGGTTGGGTTTTCCTATATAAAATCTTGGCTTCCTTCAAATTCTCTAATCAATTTATTACTTTAATTAAGAATGGGATTGAGAATTCTTAGTTTTCTTTTCTCCTCAATGGTGAAGTTCATGGTTTCTTCTCTTCTTCTCATGGGCTAAGGTAAGGGGACCCTCTCTCTCCTACCCTTTTCTCTATTACTGTGGAATATCTTTCTAGATGTATTAAGTAGGTGTTTAGTAAAATGCCTAACATGTACTATAGAACAGGTGGGTTTCCCATTTCTCAATTTTTTGATGATTTCATTATATTTTTCAATAGTTATACTCTTTATATTAAAATGTTATGTAATTTCTTAACTTTTTTTGGTCAGGAGAGTGGCTTGAATATTAATCCTAATATAAGTTATTTTATTACTAACTCTTCTATTTCCTCACCTAAGATCAATGTTATCAAAAATATCATGGGTTTTTCACATCAAATTCTCCCTATCAAGTATTTCGGTACTCTTTTATATGGAGGAATGAAAAGATCTTCTTTTTTAATGAAGTAATTCATAAAATAAATAAGAAAACCTCCTCTTAGGAGTTTAATTTACTTTCCTTTGGTGCTATACTTACCCTAATCAAAGTACCATTTGCTCTCTGCCTCTGTATCTCTTATCTGCTATTGTTCCTACCTGTTCTATTATTAAAAGGATCAATAGAATTTTTAATAAATTTTTTTAGGGATCTAGCTCTTCTACCAAAATATTATATTGGGCTAGTTGGCACAACCATTGTAGTCCTGATAATAAAGGTGGCTTGGGTTGGAAAACATTAGAAGATTCTATTAACTATTTTTCCTACAAAATGTTGTGGAATTTTAGAAATAACCATAGTTACTGATTTGAGTTTATGCATGCTAAATATTATTAAGGAAAACATCCCCTCATTTGTGCCTTCAAATCTTGGGATTCTCCTATGTGGAGAAGACTTTGTAGTATCAAATAGAATGGTGAGAACCTAATTTCTTGGGGTGTCAATTTTGGTTCCTCTTCTTTTTGGTAAGACAATTGGCTGGGGCAAGGCATTATTGTTTCCTTGCTTAATACTCATTACACTATGATGCTTAAGATTAATTAGTTAATTACTCATAATAACTAGGATGTGGCTCAATTAAATATCCTTGTCCCTAATGTGATAGTTGACAAAATCCTAAAAATTTATCCTTCGCTAATGAACCCGACCAAATTCTCTTTAAAATTTCTTCTTCTGGAGATTTTATTTTATAAGGATGTTTGGCACTTCATCAGATTTAAATATCTAGAGTCCTTGGTTTTTACTAAAATCTAGAATATTTGTGCCCCTTCTTCTTTCTCGGTTTTAACTTGGCGCATTTCAAAGCATTATATCTCTGTGGATGCTACTCTTTTGAAAAAAAATGCTTCCATCTCCCCTCTAAATGCTACTATTGCTATCACATTGAAAGAGTGGATCATGTTTTTTTGAATAGCCCTATTGCTGCTAAAGTGTGGAAATAGTATGATAATATTTTTAATACTTTCCATTTAAATGGTTCATTTTCTATTATGCAACTTCTTGAAGCTTGTTTCTCTCATACTTCTAAGGGTCATGTTAAAATTGTTTTAGCTACTATTCTTTGGTATATTTGGATGGAGAAAAATGATGCTAAGCAATGTAATATTCCTATGAACTATCATCGTATTATTGCAAGAGCTAAATATAAAATTATTTCTCTTTTCAAAGCTAATCTTCTTACTTACTCTAGTTTTAAAGGGTGCAAGTCTATGGCCGTCAATTTTGGGGTTAACCTTCCCTCCTGTAATGTCTCTCCTACCGAAAAAATTATATATTGGATTAAACTTAATTATCACTACATTAAGGTTAACAATGATGCCTCAGTTTCTAAGGGATATTATGGCTATGGTGGGATTTTGAGAGATCATAGTGGCAAGGTTATCTTTTCTTTTGTTGCCCATTTATAGCCTTGTTCTATGTTATTTGCTGAGCTAAAAGGTTTTCATCATGGAATTTCTATTTGTTTATGATAAGGTTTTCATAAGATCTGGTTTGAAGTTGATGCTCTCTTTCTTCTAGATTTAATGAATTGATGCTCATGGCTCATGAAGTGTTTTATTTACTTAAGCATACTATGAGGCTTCTTGCTAACCTAGATTTTCACATTTCTCATATTTATAGGGAAGCCAATACTGTCTTTCTTTCTTGCCAATTTGGGAGTCTTCTTCTATGCAAATGTTTTCTAATGATGACATCCCTTTCCATTTAAAGAGTCTTGTGAATCTAGATGTTGGTTTTCTTTGCTTTAATATTTTCTTCTCCTATGGGGATTAGGCTTTCCCCTTGTTTTGGTTTTGAATATTGGTTTTCTCTTATGCTAGATTGGTCTTTATTTATTTCTTCTCCTAAACCTACTTTTATTTTCTTATTAGGTTTGTTCCCATTCTTTGGATGGGTTGGACTGTCCTTCCATTCTTTGGAATTTTTTTGTATTTTTTATTTTCTGGTTTGCTTTCTCTTCCATCCTGGTAGAGGTGTTTTCTACAGATGGAGGCTGTTTGGTCTTACTTGTTTTCTGATTGGTGTGGTTCCCTTTCTTGGTTGGATCTCAACTTCTTTTTTTGCTCAGATTTTATAGTTGGTTTCTATGGCTATGGTTTTTCCTTTCTGGTGTTGGTCATGCTATTTTTGACCTTCCTATGGTTAGATGTTGTCTCCTTGTTGTTTGCTGACCAAGATGGTTTTTCCAATTGTTTTTGGTTGTCCTTTCTCTCTTGAATCTCATCCTTCCCACTTGTTCCTATCCTAAAGGTTGGGGTGTGGCCCTCTTGGTTGGGGTTTCATCAGGTGGCTGCCTATGTTGTTATTTTTTGCTCTTGCATCATAGAGGAGTTATGTGACCTAAGGGCTCTCTATTCTTTGGTTATAGCTTGGAGAGCTATTTTCCTTTGATTATCTATCCTTTTTTTTAGTACTGCTCTGAAAGAGTGTAAGGTTGGCTATTTCAGGTTTGCTATATTGTCCAATTATTTGGTGTGCCTCTTGTAATACCAATGTTATATTTTTAATTGGCATTCTGAACTGGAAGGTGGATAACTACTAGTTGGATGTTTTTTGGATTTGGCTAATGTTATCCCTGAAGGGATTCTTGTTTCATGCTATCTCTATTGGATTACCATACTTTTTTACCTTTTTTTTTTAGATGTTGTATCTAGCTTTAACTAGATTCTCATGTCTTTGGATTGGGATTGGTACATCTATTTTTTTCTTGGGATTTTTCAATATTTCTAAATGGATGACTTTTTTGTCTTTCATCATGATGGTTCTAAGTCTAATCATTTGAATCTGGCTTCTTGGTGGCTTGCGGGGTGGACCTTTTTCTTTTTGGTTTGGGTGTTTCTCTCCGGTTGAGTTTAAAGAGTATTTACTTTGTTATAATTTTTTGATCTTGTCAAGTCTATGTATGGATCATGTTACTTTTCCATTCTTCTCTTCTAATGTCTACCTGCTGGGATTTTCATTTTTGGATTGTTTTTGAACCTCTACCCTTTCTTGTTTTATTGGTTTCCTTGCTTCCTATCATCCTTGATGTTAGTCTTATAGTTAAGCTAGATATTTGTTGGCATGTTTTTAATGAAGGACCTAAATTATATCATCCTTTTGTTTTGGTCTCTTTAGTCCTCTTATTGTGAGGTTTGCTCCAAATTGTGTTAGAAATTCTTGGTGTTGCCTTTGGTTGTGCTCCCTATGGTCAAGTGATGGGTTACCTCCCTTATCACTGAGTTTAATATATATCTTTGGGTTTTATGGTTATTTGTTTGTTTTATGTAGGTTTGTGCAACATCATCATTGGTACTACAGAGGTGCAATGATGGCCATGATGTTTCCTTTTACGATAGTGCTATATGTATTTGTAACCTTCACTTAAAGTGAAGTATATATGTCCTTTAAGATGACTATTATTTTCTTCATCTATGTACCCTTTTATATTTGCTTTACCTATTAATTATCTATACTAATCCTTTTCAAGATCCTAGTCTTTGGGAGACTTTTTTTGATTAGTTTTCAATAAAGTTATCTGATTAAATTATTTTGTGGATCTTTATTTTTTTTTATCTTTTTTTATTTCTTTCTCTAATTATCTCCTTAACTTTTGTAGCTCTTTAAATATTAGAGATTTTGTTTCTCAGGACTTAGTAATTTTAAACCCAATTAAATAAATAAAAACCAAAATTAAACTAAATTTAAACTTAAACCTAAACTAACCTAAACCTAAGCCCTTTCTAAAGTTAAACCCTAATCCCTAAACTAAAACCCAAAACAACTCTAAACCCTAAGCTAACCCTAAACCCTAAACCCTCAAACCTTAAACCCTAAATCCAAAACATAAACCCTAAACCCTAAATCCTAAACACTAAGATAAACCTCAGAATCAAAAACCCAAATAAAATAAAAACTAAACTTAAAATAACAATAAATAAACCTAAAATAAAAAAAATAAAAACTAAAAAACCTAAACCTAAAAGTAAACATAAAAAAATAAATAAAAAATAAATAAACTCTAAACTAAGAAATAAACATAAATAAAAAATAAAATAAACCTAAACTAAACTAAAATAAACTAAACTAAAATAAATAAACCTAAACCTAAACTTAAAATAAACTAAACCTAAACTTAAACCTAAACTAAATAAATTAAAATAAACTAAAAATAAACCTAAACCTAAACTAAATAATAAAACTTGAAAATAAACCTAAAATAAAAACGTAAAACCTAAACCTAAAAAAATAAAATAAAAACCTAAACTTAAACCTAAAAATAAATAATATAACCTAAACCTAAAAAATAAAATAAAATAAAACTCGGCTAAAAAATAAATTGAAACCTACACCTAAACCTAAAAAATAAACTTAAATAAAAAACCTAAAATAAATAAACTAAACTAAATTAAAATAAAAAATAAACCTAAATAAGAAAAAAAATTAAGTAAACTAAATAAATAAAAAAATAAACTAAATATACTAAATAAACCTAAACCTATACTTTATTTAAGAAACCTAAACCTTAAATCATAAACCCTAAACCCTAAACCTTAAACCCTAAATTCTAAACCCTAAATCCTAAACCTATAATCCTAAACCCTACACTCTAAAAAACCCTAAACCCTAAACCCTAATCCCTAAACCCTAAACCCAAACTCTAAACCATAAATCCTAATCCTAAACCCAAAACATCAAACCGTAAACCCCAAACCCTAAACCTAAACCTAAAGTAACTAAATAGGTTATAAAATAAACCTAAACCCTAAAACCTAATAAACCTAAACCTAAACCTAAACCTTAAGAATGGGTAGAACCTTGACATCAAAAAAATCACCAAGTGTTTAGTCTAGATCCAAAAGGTGAAGACGAGGTGACAATTATAGTGGTGGTGGGGATGAGGTGCCAATAGGAGGTGGTGGAATAAATGGTTATAGCGGAGAACCGAGGTTACAACCGTGGTGGTGGCGAAGGGAGAGATTAGGGATATGATGGTGGATCCTGCTACTCGAGAGGCTATGGTGGTTCTGATGGGAACTGGAGAAACTGAAGAATGGCTTATCCGATCTACCACTATGGAACTTATGAGAGACGGTTCTACTTATCAAGGATTTTGGTTATGCATGCTCATTTTATATCTAACCTAAAGAACTACTTGGTTGATGAAATAAAAAAAAAAGAAATGTTGAATTTGAATTTATTCTCTATTAAACAAAACTAAAAACCTTAAAGTCTAAACTAAAACATAAACCCTAAACCTAGAACCTAAATGCTAAACCATAAACCCTCAACCCTAAAAACCAAAAATAAAAATAATAAAAAAACCCTAATACTAAACGTTATACCCTAACACAAAGCCTAAAACCTAAACCATAAATCATAAACCATAACCCTAAACCTAAAACATAAAACCTAAACACTAAACCCTAAACTCTAAAATCAAAACTAAACCCTAAATCTTAAACCCTAAACCCTAAACTCAAACCCTAAACCCCAAACCCTAAACCCAAAACCCAAAACCTAAACCCTATACCTATAAATAAAACCCTAAACCCTAAACTAAACCCTAAACCCTAAATGCTAAACCCTAAACCAAACCAAACCCAAAACAAACCTAAACCCTAAACCATAAACCCTAACCACTAAAAAAAGCTAAAACCTAAACCTAAACTAAATAAACTAAATAAATAAAATAAATAAATAAACTAAACCAAAATATATAAAAAAATAAACTAAAACTAAACCTAAACCTAAACCTAAACCTAAAAGAAAAAATAAATAAAAATAAACTAAAATAAAGTAAATAAAAACCTAAACTAAACTAAAAATTTAAAAAACCTAAATAAAATAAAAACTAAACCTAAACTATAATTAAAATAAACCTAAAATAAAATAAAATAAAAACAAAATAAAAACTTAAACCTAAATAATAAACCAAAAAATAAATCAAAAATAAAACCTAAACCATAAAATAAAAAAAAACCTAAGAATAAGAAACCTAATCAAAAATAGATAAACCTAAAATAAATAAATTTAACTAAATAAAAATAAACAATAAACATAAATAAAAATAAAAAGTAAAATAAACTAAATAATCCTAAACCTACTGATTTACATAATTTTTTTTTAAAAAAAAACCTAAATCCTTAAAACCAATCCCTAAATAAAACCCTAAACCCTAAATGCTAAACCCAAAACCTAAACCCTAAAACCTAATGCTAAAACCCTAAACCCTAAAAACAAAACCTATCTAAAACCTAAACCTAAAAAATAAAAAATATAAAAAACCTAAACCTAAATGAAATAAAATAATAAAATAAAATATAAACCTAAACCTAAAAAATAAAATAAAATAAACTAATCACATAAACTAAAATAAAATAAATAAACCTAAACTAAACTAAAAAAAATAAAATAAACCTAAGAATAAAACCTAAATAAAATAAAAACAAAATATAAAATAAAAATAAAATAAACCTAAAATAAAATAAAATAAAAACTAAATAAAAATCTAAATTTCAAAAATAAACCTAAAAGTAAAACCTAAAAATAAATAAAAAATTAAACCTAAATCTAAAATAAAGAAAATAAAATAATCGTAATCCAAAACTAAAATAAATAAGACCTAAACCTAAACATTAACCTAAACCTTACCTAAATAAAATAAAATAAACTGAAAATAAACCTAAACCTAAACTAAAAAGAAAATCTAAAAATTAACCTTAAATAAAAACCTAAAACCTAAACCTTAAAAAATAATATAAAAACCTAAACTTAGACCTAAAAATAAAAAATAAAATGTAAACCTAAAAAATAAAATAAAAATAAAGCTCAACTAAAAATTAAACCTAAACTAAAATAAACAAACCAAAAATAAATAAACTAAACTAAAATAAAAAAATAAATAAAAAAATAAATAAAAAAAATAAAATAAACTAAAATAAATCAAAAATAAACTAAATAAACCTAAACCTACTGGATTACATAATTATTTTTTAAAAAAGCGAAATAACCTCAAACCCTAAACCCTAAATCATAACCCTAAACCCTAAACCATAAAAGCAAACCCTGAAACCCTAAACCCTAAACTCTAAACCATAAACCCTAAACCCTAAACCACAAACCCTAAACCTAAATGTAAAGTAACTAAATAAATAAAAAGGTAGACCTAAACCCTAAAACTAGATAACCCTAAACCTAAACCCTAAGATTGGGAAGAACCTTTATGGCATGAACATCATCAACCAGTCTATCTAAAAAGGCAGAGGCGGCAATTATAAACATGGGGGATGAGGAAGTGGATATCGAGGTGGTGGTTCTAAGTTTTGAGGTGGGAGAAGCAATGAAGGTAACAACCGTGGTGGTGGTGGAGAGAGAGATCAGAGATACGATGGTGAATCCCGTTCCTCCAGATGTCAGGGTGGTTCAAGCTACCTAGGGTTTTTGAAGATCAATCAATCTGATATGTTGCTTATGGAACTGTGTCTTTACATTACAGACAGTTCTAGCTATTTAGGGTTTCTGATTTGCTCTATGCGTGCTCATTTTTTAACTATATCATCGATTGTGACTTAGAAAACTTGGTGTGTTGCTTGGTTTATGAAATCAAAAGAATGTTGAATCATACTTCTAAAAAAAATCAAAAACCTAAAATAAACCTAAAACATAAACCTAAACCCTAAATCCTAAACCTTAAAACCCTAAACCTAAGACCTAAAAACCTAAACCCCTAAAAACTAATCCTTAAACTCAACCTAAACCTAAACCCAAAACCAAAACTAAACCTAAATAAACTCAAACCCTAAACCTAAACTAAATAACCTAAACCTAAACCTAAACCTAAAACCCTAAACTAAAACACTAAACCTAAACCCTAACTAAATAAAACTTAAAATAAATCTAAATTAAATAAACAAATCTAAAATAAATAAAAATTAAAACAAACTAAACTTAAATCTAAATAAAAAATAAAATAAAAAATAAACTAAAATAAAATAAAGAAAACCTAAACTAAACTAAAAAAAATAAAATTAACCTAAGAATAAAAAACTCGAATAAAATAAAAACTAAAAGTAAAATAAAAATAAAATAAACCTAAAATAAAATAAAATAAAAACTAAATAAAAAACTAAACCTAAAATATAAATGTAAAAAGAAAACTTAAAAATAAATAAAAAATAAAATTGAAACCCTAAAATAAAAAAAACCTAAACTTAAACTAAATAAAATAAATAAACTAAAATAAATAAACCTAAAAAATAAAATAAACTAAAATAAATAAAACCCAAACCTAAACATTAATTAAACTAAACCTAAACCTAAACCTAAACCTAAACCATAAATAAAATAAAATAAACTAAAAATAAACCTAAACCTAAACTAAAAAATATAACCTAAAAATAAACCTAAAATAAAAACCTAAAACCTAAACCTACAAAAATGAAATAAAAACCTAATCCTAAACCTAAAACTAACAAAATAAAACTTAAACCTAAAAAACAAAATAAAAAGAAAACTCAACTAAAAAATAAACCTAAACCTAAACCTAAAAAAATTAAAATAAAACAACCTAAACTAATATAAATAAACTAAACTAAATAAAAATAAAAAATAAACTTAAATAAAAATAAAAAATAATATAAACTAAAATAAATAAAAAATAAACTAAATAAACTTAAACATAATGGTTTACTTAATTTAAAAAAAACTCTAATCCCAAAATCCTAAACAAAAAATTGCAAGCCCTAAACACTTAAACTTACTCTAATCCCTGAAACCTAAATGTACAACCCTAAACCCTAAAACCTAAACCCTAAACCCTAAACCCCAAACCCTAAACCCTAAACTCTACTAAACCTAAACTAAACCAAACTTAAACTATAAACTAAACTAATCTACTAACCAAATACCACAACCCTAAATAAACTCTAAAACCCTAAACAAAATATTAAATAAACTAACCCTAAACTAAACTTAAACCCTAAAGAAAACACTAAACTCTAAACCCTAAACCCTAACCCTAAACACTAAACCTTAAAACCCTAAATCCTAAAACCCTACACCCCAAACACTAAACCTTAAACCCTAAACCCTAAACCCTAAACCCTAAAAACTTAGAAACCTAAACCTAAACTAAATAAAACCAAAAAAGAAAATAAATAATAAAACTTAAACTTATATAAACTAAAAACCCTAAACTAAAACCTAAACTTAAACTAAAAAATAAAATAGAGTAAATTAAAAAATATAAACTAAAATATAATAATAATAACCTAAACTAAACTAAAAAAAAATATTAACATAAGAGTAAAAAACTTAAATTAAATTAAAATTAAATGTAAAATAAAAATAAAATAAACCTAAAATAAACATAAAAAAATAAAATAAACCAAAATAAAAACCTAAACCTATCGGTTTACTTAATTTAATAAAAAATACTAAACCCTATACCCTAAACCTACAACCCTAAAAACCCTAAACCCTAAACAATAAACATAAACTAAACCTAAACCTAAACCTAAAACTCAAATATAAATTGTAAACCTAAACCCTAAACCCTAAACCCTAACCTAACTCCTAAATATTACCTAAAAAAAAACCTAAAACCCTAAACCCTAAATCATAAACCCTAAACTAAACCTACACCTAAACAAAACCCTAAATCTAAACCTAAAACCCTAAACCCTAAACTCCTAAACCTTAACTTAACCCTAAACGATAAAACCTAAACCTAAAACCTAAACCTCTAAAACTATAAACCTAAACCCTAAACTCTAAACCCTAAACCCTAAACCTAAACTCTAACCTAAAAAACCCTAAACCTAAACCTAAACCCTAAACCATAAAGTTTAAACACTAAACCATAAACCCTAAACCCTAACCCTAAACCCTAAAATCCTAAACTGTAAACCTTAAACCATAAACCCTAATTAAAAACCTTAAAACCTAAGCTAAATAAAACCTAAAAATAAAATAAATAAAAACCTAAACCTAAACAAAATAGTGATATAAAATAAAATAAAAATCTAAACTAAAACCTAAGAATAAAATAAAATAAAAAAAATAAAAACAAACTAAAATAAAATAAAGAAAAACTTAAACTAAACTATAAAATAAAATAAACGTAGAAATAAAAAATCTTAATAAAATTAAAAAAAATGTAAAATAAAAATAAAATAAACCTAAAATAAAATAAAATAAAAATTAAATAAAAACCTAAACCTAAAATATAAACCTAAAAATAAAACCTAAACCTTAAGTTAAAAGAAACTAAGCCTAAACTAACTAAAATAAAATAAACTAAAATAAATAAACTTTAAAATAAACTAAACTAAAATAAATAAACCTAAACCTAAACTAAAATAAACTAAACCTAAACCTAAACTAAACCCTAAATATAATATAAAATAAACTAAAAGTAAACTTAAACCTAAACTAAAATAAACCTAAAATAAACATAAATAAAATCTTAATAAACCTACAAAATAAAATTAAAACCTAAACCTAATCCTAAAAATAAAAAAATAAACCTAAACCTAAAAAATAAAATAAAATAAAACCCAATAAAAATAAAAAAAGTAAAAAATTAAAAAAAAAAATTAAAAAATAAAAAAACTAAAACTAAAAAAAATAAAAAAATAAAATAAATAAAAAATAAAATAAATAAAATAAAATAAAACCTAAACCTAAACTAAATAACCTAAACTAAAATAATAATAAAAAAAAATTAAAAAAATAATAAAATAAAATAAAAAAATAAAAAAATAAAATAAAATAAAACCTAAAAAAAAAACTAAACCTAAAATAAAAAAATTAAAAAATTAAAAAAATAAAAAAAAATAAAACCTAAACTAAACTAAACAAACCCAAAACCAAACCAAAACCAAAAACCAAAACCCTAAACCTCCAATGCAACCTTTTGAGATTGCTTTTCCTTCCTCCCATTATTTTTTTTGATAGATTTTGATCATTCTCGATCGATTTCTTTGATCGCTTGTCTCGACCCTCATGTGACCATTGCTCATTCTATATGATGAATCACTTACACACAGCCCATGCTTCCATCTTGGAGGTGTCACTATCGAATTACATGGAATTATGGATCCAAAACATCCACTCACAATTAAGTCCTTTAAGGACACATTATCCGTAAGAACCTTTCCCTAATGCTTGAATTTGATCTCGACCTCATTTCATGCCATTATGTGTTCGATCTAGATGTGGAAAAGTTAAAGCCTTATGAATTCACTTTAGTTGGTAAATTTTCATACGCCAACTCTTGATAACATCCAATCTTTTTCATAGCCTTAAACTTTCGTGCTTTCCATCGATTGATTGATCCAAGGCATGTTTTAATTCAGCTCTAATGACTTAGATTATTCAAGAGTTTTTGCACGCCACTCTTACTTTGTTTTAATTGTCAAATCGACTAAACTCTTTTGATATAAAAGAGGAATCCCCAATTGTTCCTATATGGTTAGCTCTTCCTAATATGAGAATACATTATGTTACACATCAAGTTCTCTTTGCTCTCTTTGGTCCTCTTCAAATTGATCGCCACCGTGAGATCACGACCTTCTGCTTGTATTTTGGTTGAAATTGATATCTCTAAAAGCATCCTAAAGAAGTTTGATTGGCTGAGAAGTTTTGGTTATAATCAAAAGTTGAATTTGAGAATTTTCCTATTTTTACACACATAAAAATTCATGGCCATGATCATTCTAAATTTTGTGTTGCATCCACAACTTAAAAAGAAAATTTGCCTAATCCTAATCCTACTCTATCAAATGATAAAGTCAGTAAATTTACTTATGTGCCTAAGGTCACTCAAAATGGGAATCCTACCCTACCCCTTTTGTATCCACCGCTTTGTCTAATGGAGAGCAATTTGAGCAAGTTAAAGACATGAGGTTCTTGAGGAGGAAAAAATGATAGCTTGATTATCAATCCTTCTAATTGTAATAATTTGCTCCTCAAGATAATACCTTGATTCGCCTAACCTACCCCTCTTGGCTAGTGAATCCAAGGAGACTCATATGATCCTTAGTGGTGATTTGAATGGAAATTTGAGGTTAGAGCAAAATCTGAAAACAAATTTTGGAGCTGATCCTTTGATGATGGAACAAAATTTGAAAACTACTATGAAACTAATAAGCATTAATGGCTTTAAAACCTCTCCTTCCTACTCTTGAGAGTGATGCATGATAACCCACTCTCTCGCCTTAATTCATTGAGAAGGGAAATTACCATTAGAAATGCTTTGACATACATGTCCTATTCTAATATGATAAATTAGTCTCTCGATGGTGATTCTTTGGACAAAGATAGACCTTTTCAAACTTTAAAAAAAATCACTTAAAGCAAAAAGAATGTTCACTAATAGCTCCACTAGAACTACTAGATCTTCTAACTTCCCATAAATAAATATTTTTATTTCCTTTTCTTCTTGCTTTATTATATCTTTAGTTATCTCTTTCTTTTCTTTTTTTCTTATTTTATTATGATCAACTTTCTAATTTGGAATATTCGAGGTATTGGGACTCTCATTGTCCAAACTATTAGAAGTCTCCGTATTCATAACATAGCCTTACTTGTTGTTATTGAACCTTTCATACACTCTTCTAAGATCAACCATGTTGCTAAATTGGCTTTCACAACTTCTTTTATAATATTAGCAATAAAATTTGGTGTTTTGGAATAATTTAGTCAATATATCTATCCTTGATGATCTTCAACAATTGGTTAATGTCCATATCTCATTGGGTGATTTCTACTCTAGGTTCCTTTATTTATGCTTCTTGTAATAGAGGTAGAACATCCTTTGGGATAATTTAAGAACCTTTGCCTCATCAATAACAAACCTGGTTGTGATTTTAACACTATTCTCTCTTCCTCAAAGAAGGGGAGGTTGCTCTCTCTAACATTCATTCCATGGAAGAATTTTTTAATATGATTCTTGATTACAACTGATTGATATTTGGGTTAGGATTATACTTGGCATAACTCTAGACCCAAAGCTGAGAGGATTATTTTTAATTCTCTGATCAATCAATGGCCTTATACTTCGTTGAGCATTTGAGTAACTTTGTCTCATCATGCTCCTCTTTGATATCTCAAAATCCTCTAATAAATTAACCTCCTACCTCTTTAGATTCCAAAATATGTGGATCAACACATTGATTTCTAAATGTTGTCTCCATTAACCGGATGGCCCCTTCACCCTAATAATTCTATTAAAGGCATGATTCACCTCTGGCTTAAGCTTAAAAGGCTTAAACAAAACCTTAATTGGTGGAACAAGCATCATTTTAAAAATCTCTTTGCCAATATCAAAAACATGGAACAATTGGTTTGTTCTCTTGAAAATGCTATTTTGACTGATTCCACTAAACTTGAGGACTTGAATGAAGACAAAGATAACTTGGTTAGCTATCGTAATATGGAAGAAACCATACAAAAAAGGCTACTAGAAACATATTGATAATGGTGATAGAAATAGTGATATTTCCATGCTCTTTCCAAAAAAAAGAGAGAAATAAACTCTATTAAAAAATTAAAAGTGATAACGGGATCACAAATAATGATATTAAAGATTCTCATACCATCATTTTAAAAACTTATTGAACAAGAACCTTCATTTAGAAGCTCTCCAACTCCCACTTGATTCCTCAAACAATTACTAATGATGACAAATCACTTGCTTAATATGGTTCTCTAAGTCGAGATTGGTAGAATTCTTAAAGATGCATGAATGTTGAATCTTTGTCGCCCCTGGCTACACGACTCAATTTTTTCAGCATTATTGGCCTATTATTAAGTCTAATTTAGTCGATTCTTTCATTGATTTCTTTAATGGAAATCCCTTACCTATATATTTTTCTAGCAATTCCATTATCCTCGTTCCTAAAATTAATAATCCTTAATCTTGGGGATGCATCTTTGCACCTTCTTTCATAAACTAATTGCTAAATTGCCAATAGAATTAGTCCTCTGCTTCCTAAAATTATTTCCCCAACCAAACTGTTTAAAGGTAGAGCTATATCTCGATAACATTCTTCGCCCAAGAGTCGATTCATGATCTATTTCTATCAAAGGTGGTAACATCCCATTCAAATTGGACATCTCTAAAGCTTTTGACAACCTCTCTTAAAATTTCCTCTTCCAAATTCTTCATTCATTTGCTTTTTTCAGATAAATTTATGTGCCTCATTAAAAATTGTATTAGCAATGTTTGGTTCTCTATTATCCTGAATGGTGAGGCTTTAGGTTTCTTCCCTTCTATGCATGGCTTGAGATAAGGGATCCCTTTTCTCCCTCTCTTTTATTATTATGAATATCTTTTGAGGAGCCTTAATGACCTTTTCAATAATAATAAGCATGTATTTTAGAACTCAAGGTGGTTTTCTTTCCACTCATCTTAGTTTTGCTAATGATTTCTTCATAATCTTGCAATGCCTCAATTCATCACATTAAAATATTAAGAATTTTTTTAAATAAATTTGAAATGAAAGTGTCTCTTTCTTAAAGATGGAAAAGTTGTTTCATTCCTTCCTCTAAAATCTCTAGTAATAAGATCAACCAAATCTTGACACTAATTTTCAGAACAACAACTTCCTATTAAATATCTTGGTGCTCCTCTTTTAAAGGTCTAAAAGATCACATCTTTTGATGAGTTAATCCAAAAAATCTCTAATAAAATTTATTTGGGAATTTCATTTACTCTCATTTGGTGGTAGGCTCACTTTGATTAAGAGTACCCTTAACTCCATGCCTTTATATCTTATTCAAACCATTGTCGACCAATTCTACCATTAATTGCCTCCTTAATAAATTCTTTGGGTTCTAAGAATTCTACTAAAAGAATGCATTGGACCTCTTGGTATAAAAGTCGCTGGCACTCTTCAAGGTGGCTAAGCCAATCGTGGAAGCTATCACCGCTTTTTTCTTATAAACTTTGGTGGAATTTTAGAGCAACAATCTTTGGGCTAAATTCATGATGCAAATACTACCGTGTAAGCACCCTCTCATTTTCCCTTACAAAGTGGGAGATTCTCACGTATGGAAAGACTTTGTTCCATCAAATGAACTTAATTCCTTGGGGATTAACTATGGAACTTCCTTCTTTGGCAAGATAATTGACCGGCAAAGGGCTCATTGATGATTTACTTTCTACCCACTCCATTGCGCTATTAAAGTGAACTCTTTCGTAGAATACAACAGTAAGCTTACTGACTATATCCCTATCTCTCTTTTAGATAAGCTTACTACCATCCCTATCATCCCTAGCAATCATGATCAAATTCTTTTTCAGCTTTCTCAAAATGGTGACTTCAACCTTAAAGATGTCTGGATTCATATTAGAGAAGCTCATGATTTCTCTAATGTGTTTTTAAACTTTGGAATAACACTATCCCTATTTCTTACTCTATTCTAACTTGGAGAATTTTGAAAAATTTCATCCCTATTGATTCCTTGATGTGGGGTAAAGGTTTTCACTTACCTTCAAAATGCTATTCCAAACTTTGGGTTTGGTATGATGAATTTTTTAATATTGACAAATTCAATGGCTCCTTAACTCTTTATCAACTTCTAGAGGTTTATTTTCAAAACACTATTAAAGGTAAAGTGATAATCGCTATCACTCTTATATGATTCATATTGATGGACAAAAATGATGCAAAATATCGTTGGATTCCTATGAACCATAAGAGGATAATTGCTAGAATTAAAGATAAAATATGTGCTTTATTTAATGCTAGTTTAATTAACTACAATCAATTTGAAGGCTATAAATTTGTGGCCAATAAACTTAGTTTTAACCTGCTGGACCATCCCAACTGTAAAGATGATAAGCTTGTTTATTGGAAAAAACCTCATGATAATATTATTAAAATTAATACTGATGGCTCCATTTCTCAAATGCTTCTGGCTGTCATGGTATTTTCAGAAACCATAATGGTAAAGTTTTTTGTCCCTTTGCTTATCCTTTTACTACATGTTCTATTCTCTTTGTGGAGCTAATGGCTGTTAACAAAGCTATTGAGATTTGCCTTCAAAAAGGTTGGCTCAATATTTGGATTGAGGTGGATGCCCTATTGCTGATTGATCTATTGACTTCCACCAAAGTGGGAAATTCAAAATTCTACTACCTCCACATAGCTCTCCTCTCTCAACTCTATTTTAAAATCACTCATGTTTGGCGTGAAGGTAATGTATGTGCTGATTACCTTGCTAATCTAGGTGCTAGATTTGATGGAATAAAATTCTTTGATCGCCTTACACTTCCTAAACATTTATGGATTAATTTGGATAATACCGACTTCCTTATCTCAAACTAATTTCATCCTATGTTTTGGCCTAATTACAACTTGTATTACTTTATTTTATCTGTATGGTCATCTTTTGTTTATCTTTGTTTATTATTTTGCTCCTCTTTGTTTTTTGATGCATTTCCGATAATCTTTTCTCGGTTCTATTGTGATCTCGTAGCATCTGCTTTTCTACCAATTATCCAATCTTTTGGGGTCTTATCAGACTGTTGTTTCCCTTGCTATTGGAAATGTGCTTCTGCTTTCCCTAATCACTGGATGGAGATGTCTTATTTTTTGATCTGCAGGGATGGACTGCTTGCCATCAATACTATTTTTTGGGACTTATTGTATTTTTCCTTTTTGCAATTAAGATTGTTTCATGTCTCTTTTTCCTGTTGCCTATTCTCAAACTGATTTTTTATTTTGGCTACCTGTATTGGAGGCTCATGTCTTTGTTGTTGTAGTTGTTGGTTTGCTATGATTTGCACAGCTTCATGGTGGGCCCTTCTTTATTTGTATCTTCCCTCTTAAATAGGGTTGTGGCTCCTATTTTGTTCACCAACCCACCTTCCTCAACCTGTAAGGGAAGAATGTTTAATTTACCTTATTACGCTTTTCTTTGATGATTGATTTGCTTCTTCCTTCCTTTCATCCCGATTTTACGATGATGTTGGATTAGATGCTGCTCTATTTTTCCTTATCTTGAAGGATTTTAATGATGGTTTTCTTCTGATCCTAATTTTGGGTCTATGTAATACTACTGTTACTGACTGGATTACCCTTTGTTAGGTGCAATATTTGGTTTGCTATCTTGGTTTGCTGTCTTGATTGTTGGCTGAATGGATTATCGGGTTTTATGCCCAGCAAGATTCTTCTGGGGTTATTTCTCTAATTATTTTTTTTGTGTTGTTTGCGGTGGGGTGCAGCTTATCACGTGCATCTTGTGGTCTATCTAATATGCTGCTGCATTCCCATCTTGGTTCTATTATGACTTGTGCAGTTCCTATTGTGTTTACACTATTAACTTGGTGTTTCTTAACATCTGCATTATTTATTCTAAATGGGTATCCTTGTTATGGGATGTATTCCTGGTCTGTAAGTTTTATATGATTTGGGATGGTGTTATTTACATGCTAATTGATATACTTAGCAGGATTTCAATTGGCTTTTCAGCCGGTTGTCTATTATTTCTATCTTCTACCTGGCCTTTTCTGCTATCTACTTGAGGTGGGTTTTCCTGTTGGATTAATTTTACTCTTGGACCTGGTATTAATAAGGTGGATGTGGCCAAGATGGTTCATTTTTATATGGGTAGGGATTCTCATGCTATGGTGACTATAGTGGTGATACTTATCCCCATTCTGCTCTTTGTTGTCTCCTTTTCTATAGTGTATATGGCTTTGTTTAGGTTTGTAGGTACTAAGGCTCATAAGACTTTCAACAAATGGCTATCTTCCCATGTAGTTTGATGGTCGTGATGACTTTCACCTTTTTGTGGGTAGTAGCTCTTGTGATGTAACCCTTCTAAGTTTGATGCTCATATCGATATGCCCCAATTTGTGACAGCCCCGAGCCTTCTCTCACACACTCTATAATTTTTCTCAATTTATGTCGCTTTTACCTTCCACTTTGTTCATTACTCTAACTATGCTAATTTTATCTTTCTACATATTTGTCATGCATTTTTCTTTCTCTTCCGTGTTTGCTCCTCGGCATGCAATCTCTCATCCCGATGAGCTTTGGCCTAGATCTATCCATTAGCTTCTCTAGTTAATCATTTTGTATCTTTTGCTTTCATTTTCTCTTTTATTTTGCTTTGGATGTACTTAGATAAGAGATTTACTCTCTAGTCGATTGTAGCTCGAAAGTTTTGGAGTTTATCCCCTCTTAAGGATCTTGTAACCCTCTTTTTGTGGCAATAAAATTCCACTTATATGGGGTTTCAAAAAAAAAAGAACCCTAAACCCTAAACCCTAAACCCTAAAAACCTAAAAACATAAGCCTAAACTAAGTAAAACCTAAAAAGGAAATAAATAAATAAAATCAAAACCTAAATAAAAAAAATTTAAATTAAATAAAAACCAAAACTAAAACTTAAACCTAAACCTAAACCTAAAGATAAAATAAATTAAAAATATATAAACTAAACAAAAATATAATAAATAAAAACCTAAAGTAAACTAAAAAATAAAATAAACCCAAAAAATAAAAAAAACCTAAATACCTAAATAATATAAAAATAAAATAAACCTAAATAAAATAAAAACTAAATAAAACCTAAACCTCAAAATAAATCTAAAATAAAATAAAAATAAATTAAAAAAAAAACTTAAACCCTAAACTAAAAAAAACCTAAACCTAAAATAAACAAAATAAAATAAACCAAAACGTAATCTAAAATAAACTAAACTAAAATAAATAAAACCTAAACCTAAACTTAAAATAAACCAAACATAAACCCTAAACTTAATAAAATAAAATAAACTAAAAATAAACCTAAAATGAAACTAAAAATTCAAGCCTAATAATAAACCTAAAATAAAAACCAAAAACATAAACCTAAAAAAAAAATAAAATAAAACCTAAACATAAACCTAAAATAAAAATAAAACCTAAACATAAAAAAAATAAAATAAAAAAACAAAACTAAACTAAAATAAACTTAAACCTCCTAAACTTAAAAATAAACTAAATAAAAAACCTAAACTAAAATAAATAAACTAAACTAAATAAAAATAACAAAATTACCCTAAATAAATATATAAAATAAACCAAATAAACCTATACGTGTCGGTTTATTGAATTCATAAAAAACCTAAAACCTAAATCCTAAACCCTAAACACTGAATCCTAAACCTTAAACCCTAAAACTAATCCTAAACCCTAAGCCCTACACCTACAACCCTAAACCATAAACCTTAAACATAAACCAAACTAAACCCTAAAACCCTAAAAACCTAAAATTTAATAACTAAACCCTGCCTAAACCTAATGCTAAAACCTAAACTACCTAAACCTAGCTAACTTAAACCTCCTAAACCCTAAACTAAACCCTAAAAAATGCTAAACCTAAAGCCTAAAAACTAAAGCCTAAAGCCTAAACCCTAAATAAACCATAAACCCTAAACCTAAAACACTAAAAAAACATTAAACCTAAACCTATACCCTAAACCCTAAACTAGAAACCTAAAATAAACTAACTAAACTAAAAATAAAAAAACCTAAACCTAAAATAAATAAAATAAAATAAACCTAAACCTAAACTAAAATAAGTAAAACCTAAACCTAAACCTAAAATAAACTAAACCTAAACCCTAAAATAAATAAAATAAAATAAACTAAAAATAAACCTAAACTGAAACTAAAAAATAAAAACCTAAACATAAACCTAAAATGAAAACCTAAAATTTAAACATAAACCTAAAAAAAACCCTAAACTTAATAAAAGAAAATAAAAATAAAACTAAACTAATAAAAAACATAACCTAAACCTAAAAAAATAAACTAAAATACAAAACCTAAACTAAAATAAATAAACAAAAAATAAATAAACTAAAATAAATTAAAATAAAAAATAACCTAAATAAATATATAATATAAACCAAATAAACCTAAACCTGCTGGTTTACTTAATTTAAAAAAATAATACCCAAAACCTTAAACCTTAAACCCTAAACACTAAATCCTAAACCCTAAACCCTAAACACTAACTCATAAACCTTAAAGCCTAAAATTAACCCTAAATAAAACCCTAAACCAAATAAACCACTCTAAACCTAAATCTAAACCTAAACCTAACTAAACTAAACCTAAACCTAAATAAACCCTAAACCTAAATAAACTTAAACTAACCTAACCTTAAACCCTAAAACTTAAACCAAAACCCTAAACTAAACCCTAAACTAACTTAAACCTAAACCCTAAACCTTAAAACTCTAACCCTAAAGTTTAAACTAAACCCCTAAACTAATCTAACTTTAAACTATCCCTAAACCTAAACCTAAACTAAACTAAACCTAAACCCTAAACCTAAACAAAACCCTAAACTAAACCTAAAAAAACTAAACCTAAACCTATACTAAACCTAAAAATAAAATAAGTAAACAAACCTAAACCTAAATAAAATAAAATATAAAAATAACTAAAACTAAAACCTATAAATAAAATAAAATAAAACTAATATAAAAAAAATAAAACCTAACCTAAACTAAAACAAAAAACCTAAGAATAAAATAAAATAAAATAAAAAAAATAAAATAAAATAAAATAAAATAAAATAAAATAAAAAAATAAAACCAAACCTAAAAAAAATAAACTTAAAATGAAACCTAAAATAAATAAAAATAAAACCTAAACCCTAAACATAAAAAAAACCCAAAACCTATAATTAAAAAAATAAAATAAATAAAATAAACCTACATCCAAGCTAAAATAAAATAAACTAAAATAAATAAAACCTAAAACTAAACCTAAAGTAAACCTAAACCTAAACCCTAAACTAAATAAAATAAATAAACTAAGAATAAACCTAAACCTAAACTAAAATAAACCAAATAAAAAAACCTAAAACCTAAACCTAAAAAAAATAAAATAAAAACCTAAACCTAAAACTAAAAATAAAAAAGAAACACTAAATCTAAAAATAAAATAAAAATAAAATAAAAATAAAACTAAACAAAAAAACAAACCTAAACCTAAACCTAAACCTAAAATAAAATTAAAAATCCTAAACTAAAATAAAATAAATGTAAAATAAATAAATTAAACTAAATAAAAATAAAATAAACCTAAATAAAAAAAATAAAATAAACTATATAAAAATAAACTAAAACCTAAACCTTCTTTACTTAATTTTCAAAACAAGAAAATAAATAAAATAAAAATAAAATAACCCTAACCCTAAACCCTAAACCTAAAACCCTAAACCCTAAATCCAAAACCCTAAACCCTAGACCCTAAACCTAAACATAAATAAATTTAAACCCTAAACCTAACCCTAAACCAAACCCTAAACCTAAAAAAAAACCATAAACCCTAAACCCCAAACCCTAAACCTGAAACACTAAACCCTAAACCCTAAATCCTAGAACCTTAAAAACCTAAACCTATACTAAATAAAATTTAAACCTAAACCTAAAATATACGAAACATAAACCCTAAACTAAATAAACTAAAATTCACTAAAAGAAAAACTAAACCTAAACCTAAACCAAAAATAAAACCTAAAATCCTATAAAACTTAAAATCTAAACCAAAAAAAAATATAATAAAAAACCTAAACTAAAATAAAATAAAACCTAAACCTAAAAAAAATTAAAATAAAAATAAAACTAAATAAAATAAACATAATAAACTAAATAAAACTAAAATAAACTAAACTAAAATAAATAAACAAAATAAAATAAATAAAATAAAAAATAAACCTAAATATAAATAAAAAATAAAATAAATTAAAATAAAAATAAATTAAATAAACTAAATAAACTAACCTATTAAAAAAAAACTAAACCTAAACTAAAAACCCAAACCTAAACCTAAAATAAACTAAACCCTAAATTAAACTAAACCAAAAATAAAAAAAAAAATTAAAACCCCTAAACCCTAAACCAAATTAACCCTAAACCTAAAAAACCTAAACCTAAAACTAAAAAAACCCAAACTAAACCTAAACCAAACCATAACCCTAAACCTAAACCTAAACTAAAACCTAAATAAACTAAAACCTAAAACCTAAACCCTAAACCTAAACTATAAAACTAAAATAAACTAAAATAAAATAAAAAAACTAAACTAAAATAAAACAAATAAAATTAAATAAAACCTAAACTAAACTAAAACCAAAACCTAAATAAAATAATTATAAAATAAATACTAAATTAAATAAAATAAAACCTAAACTAAACTAAAAATATAAACCTAAACCCAAAAATAAAAAAAAAATAAAATAAAATACTAAAAAAATAAAAAAAAAAATAAACCTAAAAAAAAATATAAACTAAAATAAACCCAAAAAATAAAAAAAAATTAAACTAAAATAAATAAATAAACCTAAACTAAATAAATAAAAATAAACCTAAACCTAAAAAATAAATTAAAACTAAATAAAATAAATAAATAAACTAATTAAACTAAAATAAAACCAAATAAACCTAAAAAAACCTAAACTAAAATAAAAATAAAAAATAAACTAAAAAAATAAAATAAAAAAAATAAAAAATAATAAATAAAAAATAAACTAAACTAAAATAAATAATAAAACTAAATAAAAACCTAAACTAAACCTAAATAATAAAATAAACTAAAAATAAATAACTAAATAAACCCCTAAACTAACTAAAAAACTAAAAAACTAAACCTAAAACTAAATAAAATATTTAAAAAAAAACTAAACCTAAACTAAAACTAAACTAAACCTAAACTAATATAACTAAAACTAAACTAAACTAAACTATCCTAAAACTAAACTAAACTAAAAACTAAACTCCTAAAACCAAAACCTAAACCTAAATCTAATGCCTAAACCTCAAACCCTAAAGCTAAACTAAATAAAATAAAAAAACCCAAAAACTATAACCCTAAATAAATAAACTAAACCTAAACTCTAAACCTAACCCTAAACCTAAAACCCTAAACTAAACCCTAAAACCCTAAACCTAACCTATACCCTAAACTAAAACCAAACTAAACTAAACCTAAAACCTAAAAAAAACCTAAACTAAACCTAAACTAAATAAACCTAAAATAAAATAATAAAAATCAAAACCTAAACAAATAATAAAATGAAATAATGTAAAACATAAACTAAAACTTAAACCTAAACCTAAAAAAATAAAATAAAATAAAAATAAACTAAAATAAATTAAAATCCTAAACTAAATCAAAAATAAAATAAACCTAAATAAAACCTAAATAAAATAATAACTAAACCCAAATATAAATCAAATAAACCTAAAATAAAATAAAACTAAATAAGAACATAAACCTAAAAAATAAACCTAAAAATAAATAAAAAATAAAACCTACACCCATAACTTTAAAAAACCTAAACTTAAAATATAAATAAAATAAACTTAAACCTAAACTAAAATAAACTAAACTAAAATAAATAAAACATAAACCTAAACCTAAAAAAAAAATAAACCTAAACTTAAACCTAAACTAAATAAAATAAAATAAACTAAAATAAACTTAAACCTAAACCTAAAAAATAAAATAAAATAAACCTCAACAAAAAATAAACATAAACTTAAATATAAACCAACAAAAATAAACTTAAATAAAAACCCTAAACTAAAAATAAATAAACATAAAAGAAATAAAAATAAAAAGTTAACCTAAATAAAATAAAAAATAAAATAAACTAAAATAAATAAAAATTAAACTAAATAAACTAAAAAAACCTAAACCTACCATTTAGTTAATTTTTTTTAAAAAAACTTAAACCCTAAATCCTAAACCTTAAACCCTAAACCCTAAACATAAAACCCTAAACCCTAAAAAACCCTAAACCAAAACCTAGAATAACTAAATAAATTAAAAAAATAAACCTAAACCCTAAAACCTAATAAACCTAAACCTAAACCTAAACCCTAAGAATCTAAACCTAAAAACATCATCATCAACTAAATAAAATAAAATATTATCTGGTGGGAGAACCTATAAGGTAAGTGGTTAAAAATAAAATTAAGAGAGAGATATATGATTGGATCAAACTGGTTCTGATGGGACCTAGAATTAAGAATATCTAAATGACTAAAGAGATGGTTCTAGTTATAATTTGCTCTACCCTCATTTAACTAATTTGTGTCTAAAACTATGTGTGTTACTTGTTAATAAAATCAAAAAAGAAAAATGTTGAATTCAATTGTTATTTAAAAAAATCAAAACCTAAACCTAAATTAAACCTAAACCTAAACTTAAAACCTAAACTAAACCTAAACCTAAAAAATCCTAAACCCAAAACTAAAACTTAAATAAACCTAAAACTAAACCCTAAACCTAAACTAAAACCTAAACTAAACCTAAACCCTAAATAAATAAAATAAACTATATACAATAAACTAAACCTAATGAACTAATTTTAAAATAAACCATAAATAAACCTAAAATAAACCCTAAACTAACCTAAACCTAAACCCTATACCAACAAAAAAACATTAAACCCTCTAAACCCTAAACCCTAAAACTAAACTCAAACACTAAACCTTAAACCTAAAATTAAACTAAAACCTAAACCTTAAAAACTAAACTTAAACCTAAACCTAAACTAAATAAACTATAAACTAAACCCCAAACCCTAACTTAACTCTAAACCCAAACCCCAAACCTAAAACCTAAAATCATAAACCTAAACTAAATAAACTAAAATAAAAATAAAACATAAACCTAAAGAAAATAATAAAAAAATAAAAATACTAAACTAAACTAACCTAAACCTAAAATAAAATAAAATAAATACAAAACATAAACTAAACTAAAAAAAATAAAATAAACCTAAAATAAAAAAAAATCTTAATATGATAAAACTAAATATAAAATAAAAATAAAATAAACCTAAAATAAAATAAATAAAAAACTAAACATAAAAAAATAAACCTAATAAAAAACCTAAAGATAAATAAAAAATAAACCCAAACCAAAGAAAACTAAACCTAAAATAAAACTAAAATAAATAAAATAAACCTAAACATAAACTAAAATAAAGTAAACTAAAAGAAATAAAACCTAAACCTAAACCTAAATAAACTAAACTTAAACCTAAACCTAAACTAAATAAAATAAAATACCCTAAAAATAAAATAAACCTAAATTAAAAAGTAAATCCCAAAAGTAAACCTAAAATAAAAACTTAAAACCTAAACCTAAACCTAAAATAAAAAAAAATAAAACCTAATCCAAAAAATAAATAAAAATAAAACTAATCTAAAAATAAACTTAAACCTAAACCTAAATCTAAAAAATAAAGAATAAAAAACCAAAAGCTAAAATATAAACCTAAAATAAAACTAAACTAAAAAAGAAAATTAAATAAACTAAAATAAATAATAATAAACTAAATAAACATAAACCTAATTTACTTAACCTAAACACTAAAATAAAAAACTAACTAACCCTAATCCTAAAACCCTAAATTAAACTAAACTAAACCTAAAACTAACTAAAACCTAAACCTAAAACCTTAAACTCACGATCTAAAAAACCCTAAAAATCTAAACACTAAAACTAAACCCTAAACCTAAACTCAAACCTAAACTAAAGATCTAAACAAAACCCTAAACTAAACTAAAAACCCTAAACTAAACTAAACCTAAAACTAAACCTAAACCTAAATAAACTAAACTAAACTAAATTAAATAAACCTAAATAAACCTAAAACCTAAAACCTAAATAAAACCTAAAACTAAACCCTAAACCTTAAAACCTAAAACCTAAACCTAAACTAAATAAAACTAAAATAAAATAAATAAAAAAAAACCAAAATTAAATAAAATAATAAAAAACTAAACCTAAACCTAAACCTAAAAATAAAATAAAATAAAAATAAAACTAAACTAAAATAAAATTAATAAAAAACTGAACTAAACTAAAAAAATAAAATAAACCTAAAAATAAAAAACCTAAAAAAAATAAAAAATAAATGAAAGATAAAGATAAATTAAAATAAAATACTAAACCTAAAAAATAAACAAAAAAACCCTAAACCCTAAACTAAAAGCAAAACCTAAACCTAAAACAAACAAAATAATATAACCCAAAAGCTAAACTAAAATAAACTAAACTAAAATAAACTAAACTAAAGTAAATAAAACCTAGACCTAAACTTAAATAAACAAAACCTAAACCCTAAACTAAAAATAAAACCTAAAAAAATAAACCTAAAAAAACTTAAAACCTAAACCCCAAATAAAATAAAACTTGAACCTAAACCTAAAATTAAAATAAAATTTAAACCTAAACTATAAAATAAAAAATAAAAACTGTAAACAAAACTTAAACCTAAACCAAAAAAAACTTAAATAAAAAACTTAATCTATAATAAAAAATAAACCTAAATAAAATAAAAATAAAATAAACTAAAATTAATAAAAAATAAACTAAATAAACCTAAATCTATAGGTTTACTTAATTTTTTTAAACAAACCTTAAAAATAACCCTAGACCCTAAACCCTAAACCTACAACCCTAAACCCTAAATCCTAAACCTTATAAAACCATAAACCCAAAACCCTAAACCCTAAAAGCATAAACCCTAAAACCCTAAAGCCAAAAGCCTAAACCCTGAACCCTAAACCCTAAACCCTAAATCCTAAACCCTAACCCTAAAATTTAAACCCTAAATCCCAATCCCTAAACCTAAACTTAAAGTTACTAAATAAATAAAAAATAAACCTAAACCTTAAGAATGAGTGGGACCTTGACGACAGGAAAATCACTATCAACTGATTATATAAAAGGCAAGGTAAAGGCTGATTATCTATGGTGGTGGGGATCCTAGGTGCTAAGGATATAAAAATGGTAAAAACGAGCAATGGAGGTTACCTTGGTGGTGGAGGGAGATATAAGGGTGGATCTAAACTGTGAGGTTGGGGTGGAAAAACTAAATAAGAACGAAAATAAAATGGAATATTTATAAGAGAGACAATTTTAGTTACCTAAATGTTAATTTTATTTAAATACCTAAACTAAAGATGAAATCAAAAGAAGAAATGTTGAATCTGAATTTGTTCTCTGTTAAAAAATAAAAATAAACCAAAAACCCTAAATCCTAAATTAAAACCTAACCCTAAGCCTAAAACCAAAACCCAAAACCATGAAAATAAAAGAAAAATAAAAAAACCATAACCCTAAACCTTAAACCTACAACCCTAAACCCTAAAGCCTAAACCCTAAACCCTAAACCCTAAACACTAAATAAACCTAAACCTAAACTAAACCTAAAAAAAAAATAAACCTAAACTAAATAACTAAACCTAAACCTAACCTAAAACCTAAACCTAATCTAAAATAAAATAAACTCAACTAATAAACCTAAACCTAAACCAAAAATAAATTAAATTAAAACCTAAATTAAATAAAATAAATAAAATAAACTTAAATAAAAATAAATAAATAAAATAAAACCTAAAAAACTAAAATTTAAACTAAACCTAAATTATAAACTAACCTAAACCTAAACTTTAAACCTAAAACACTAAACCTACAACCCTAAACCCTAATATCTAAACTCTAAACCCTAAAAGCATAAATCCTAAAACCCTAAACTTTAAACCCTAAACCTTAAACCCTAAACCAGAAACCCTAAACCTTAACCCTAAACCCTAAACCCTAAACCCCAAACCCTAAACCTAAACCTAAAGTAACTAAATAATTTTAAAAATAAACCTAAACCCTAAGAATCACTAACCTAAACATCAAACCTAAAAAAAGCTAAAATGGTGGTGGGGATCCTATATTGGTCGAGTAGTGGTGGAAAAAATGGTTACAACTGGTGGTGGTGGAGAGATTGGGATATGATGGTGGATCCTACTAAGAGGTTTTAAACTAAAGAAACTAAGAACTAATAATCGCTATAACTCTAAGACGCTCTAGTTATCTAGGGTTTTGATTTGCCTATGCTTTTTTTATCTATGCCATTGTGTATTAGAACTTGGTGTGTTACTTGGTTGATGAAATCAAAAAAAGAAATGTAAAATTTGTTCTCTAATAAAAATAAAACCAACAACCCTAAACCCTAAACTAAAACTAACCTAAACCTAAACCTAAACTATAAACCCTAAACCTAAAACTAACCCTATACCCTAAACTCTAAACCCTAAACCCTAAAACTAACCCTATACCCCAAACCCTAAACCCTAAACCTACAACCCTAAACCATAAACCCAAAACCCTAAAACCCTAAACCCTAAACCTTAAACCTTAAATCCTAAAGCCTAAAACACTAAACTCTAAACCCTAAACCCTAAGCCATAAACCCTAACCCTAAATCCCAAACCCTAAACTTAAACTTAAAGTAGCTAAATAAATTAAAAAACTAAACATAAATCCTAAAACTTAATAAACTTAAACCTAAGATCTGTAAAAAAGAACATCAAATACAACCAAGCTACCTAAACCCTATAGTTATCACAATGGTGGGGTATCCGCGCTTTGGTGGATATGGAGGTAAATAAATGGTTATGGAGGTGGGAGAAACTAAGAGGTTACAAAAGGTGGTGGAAGGTAAAGTGATATGATGGTGGATCACGCTACTAGAGGCGGTTCTCATGGGAACTAGAAACCAAGAATGGTTGACGATCATCTTATGGAACTTCTTTATAGACATGGTTCTAATTATCTAGGATTTTTGATTTGTTCTATGCGTGCTCATTTTTTATCTATGACATCACTTGTGTCATAGAAAACTTGTTGTGTTACATGGTTGATGAAATCAAAAGAAAAAAGAAATGTTGAATTTGAATTTGTTCTCTGTTAAAAATAAAAAAAACATAAACCATAAACCCTAAATTAAAACCTGAACCCTAAACCTAAACCCTAAACCCTAAACCCTAAACCCTAAACCCTAAACCCTAAATCATAAAGCCTACAACCCTAAACCCTAAACTCTAAACCCTAAACCCCAACCCCTAAACCATAAACCCTAAACCATAATCCCTAAACCCAAAAAAGCTAAACTAAATACCTAAAATAAAATAAATAAAAAAAAACCTAAACCTAAATAAAATAATAAAATAAAATGAAATAAAATACTAAACTAAAACTTAAACCTAAAAAAAAATAAAACAAAGAAAAATAAAAGCTAAACTAAAATGAAAGAAATAAAATCCTAAACTAAACTAAAAATAAAATAAACCTAAAAACAAAAGCAAAATGAAAAATAAAAATAAAATAAACCTAAATTAAAATAAAATAAAAACTAAATAAAAACCTAAACCTAGAAAATAAACCTAAAATTAAATAAAAATAAACCTAAACTTAAACCTAAACTAAAGAAAACCTAAACCTAAAATAAAGAAAATAAAATAAACCTAAACCTAAACTAAAATAAACTAAACTAAAATAAACCTAAGCTAACCTAAAATAAACTAAACCTAAACCCTAAACTAAACAAAATAAATAAACTAAAAATAAACCTAAACTAAAAAAGTAACTAAAAATAAAGCTAAAATAAAAACGTAAAACTTAAACCCAAAAAAATAAAATAAAAACCAAAACCTAAACCTAAAAAATAAAATAAAAATAAAATTAAACTAAAAAATAAACATAAACCTAAAAATTAAACTAAAATAAAAAATCCTAAACTAAAATAAATAAACCTAAAAGAAATAAAATAAACTAAATAAAAATAAAATAAACTAAAAAAAATAATAATAAACTAAATAAATAAAAAAATAAATTGAAAAAAACCTAAAACCTAATTTAAAATAAACTAACTAAAACTAACCTAAACCAAAACCTATATCCTAAAAAAACTAAGCCCAAAAAAATAAAAATAAAAAAATAAAATAAACCTAACCCTAAACCTAAACCTAAATCTAACCTAAACCAAAACCCTAAACCCTAAAACCTATAACCCTAAACCAAACCCTAAACCATAAACCCTAAACTAAACACTAAACCTAAACCCTAAACCCTAAACTAATAAACCCTAAACTAAAAAAAACCCTCCTAAAGCCTAAACCCTAAACCCTAAACCTACTTAAACCCTAAAAAAAACACCTAAACTAAAATAAAATTAAAATTAAACTAAAAAAATAAACCTAAACCTAAAACTAAAAATAAACTATAATAAAACCTAAACTAAACCTAAAATAAACAAATAAAATAAATAAACTAAATTAAATAAAATAAAAAATATAATAAAATAAAAGATAAAATAAATTAAAATAAATAAAAAATAAAACTAAATAAACCTAAACCTAGTTTACTAATTTTTTTAAAAAATCCTCACCCATAAACACTAAAAAGTAACCCTAAATAAACCTAAACCCTAAAACTAACAATAAACCTTAAACCCTAAAAACTAACACCCTAAAAACCAAAACTAAACCCTAAACCCTAAACCCTAAACCTAAACTCTAAACCTAAACCCTAATCCTAAACCAAAACTAAAACCTAAACCTAAACTAAATAAAACCTAAAAATAAAATAAATAAAAAACCTAAACATAAATAAAATAAAATAAAACCTAAGATAAAACCTAAACCTAAACTTAAAATTAAAATAAAATAAAAAATAATACCAAATTAAAATAAAATAAATAAAAACCTAAACTAAATTATAAAATAAAAAAACCAAAAGATAAAAACCTAAATAAAATAAAAACTAAACAAAAAATAAAAATAAAATAAACCTAAAATAAATAAAATAAAAATAAACTAAAAACTAAAATTAAAAATAAATAAAGAAATAAAACCTAAATCTTCAACTAAAAAAAGCCTAAACCTAAAATAATCAAAAAATAAACCTAAACCTAAATAAAAATATAAACTAAAAAAAATCTAAACCTAATAAACTAAATAAAATAATAAACTAAAACCTAAACCTAAATTAAAAAATAAACCCAAATAAACCTAAAATTAAAACCTAAATCTTAAACCTAAAAAATAAAATAAAATGTAAACCTAAACCTAAAAAATAAAAAAGATAAACTAAGAAATAAACATAAACCTCAACCTAAACCTAAAAATAAACTAAAATAAATAAAATGAAAATAAACTAAATAAACTTTAAAACCCTAAATAAACTAAATAAACCTAATAACTAACCTAAAAGACCTAAATAAACTAAAAAACCTAACTAAAATAAAGCCTAAACCCTAATAAAAACTAAACCATAAAATATAAACCTAAACCCTAAACTAAACCCTAAACCCTAAACTAAACCTAAATAAAACTAAACCTAAAACCTAAACTAAACCTAAAAAATTAAAACTAAACCCTAAAACCTAAACTTACAAACATAAACCTTAAAAAACCCTAAACCTAAACCTAAACCTAAAGTTTAAATAGTAAATTAAACCTAAACTATAAACAAACCCTAAATTTTAAACCCTAAACTATAAATAAAAATAAAATATAAATAAACAAATATAAATAAAAAAATAAACTAAAATAACCTAAATATACTTTTTTAAAACCCAAACCTTAAACCTAAAACTCTAAAACCCTAAACTCTCTAAATAAACCCTAAACCTAAACCCTAAACTTAAACCAAAAATCCTAAATTCCTAAACCCTAAACTAAACCCTAAACACTAAACCCTCCTAAAATAAAACCCAAACCTAAACTATAAACCCAAACCATCCTTCCTCTTTTGTGCTCTCCGCATTTTGTGTTCCATGTGATTTTCAAGCCATTTTACCCCTGATGATCGCTATTTTATTGCGCTTCCTCTTAGCTTGGTTGCTTATGTGACTCTCACTGATCGTCAATTATCCGCCTCAAACCGAGCTCGTCGCCTGGATGCACGGTTTTGTCCACTGATCCTAAAGGTATTTTGATAATCCTAATGCTCAAGTCCTTTAAGGATGCTCGGTAAGAACCCTTTCTAATGCCTCGCTAACTTAATTTCTACCTCATTTTGTGGATTGCACTCATGTGTCACCAGATGTGGAGAAAGCCTTTGAGTTCTCTTTGGTTGGTAAATTCTCTACTGCACTACTCTAGATAATTCGATCTTTCTTCCATAGCTTAAAGCTTTTGGAGTCTTCACTAAGACTATTTGATCCTTGACATATCCTTATTCAGATCAAATGATTTAGACTATTCTCGTCTTTGCTCACGCTATTTTGTGTATAATTGTCAAATGTGCTCTTGAAATGGTCACCCCTTTTGATGTCAAAGAGTAATCTCTATTGTTTATGGCTTGCTTTTCCCAACATGAGAATTCACCATGTTACTCACCAAGTTCTATTTATGGTTTAGGGGCTCTATTTGGTAGACCCTTCAAATTGATCAAGCCACTACGCTAGATCTCATCCGTATATCTTGAGATTGACATTACCAAAAAATACAAAGAAGTTTGGAGGTTCGAAAATTTGGATATAACTAGAAAGTAGAATTTGAAATTTCCCCATCTTTTGCACTCGTAAGATCCATGATCATGATCACTCAATGCTTTGTGTTACACCTAACCTCAAAAAAGAATATATCATGGACACTAATACCTCTTGAACTGGAAAACTAATAAGTTAGATTATGTGCCTAAAGCTACTCATAATGGAACTCATCCTCCTACACCTACCCTTTATTACCTACGATTTGTCTAATGAAAACATTCTGAGCTTGGTATAAATACTACTATTGAGGTGTGAAGAAATTAATGATAACTTACCTATACTCCTACTTGTAATAATTTGGCTTCTCATGACAATCCTTGCTCCATTTGAATCTTAATGAAAATTTGAATGGGAATCTTATATTGGATCAAAATAATGTTGATCCTTTAGTGTAATCAAAACCCAATATGCATCATGGCAATGAGAATGATATTTGTACTATTAATGGCAAGAACCTCCCCTTCTATTTCTCTATAGAGTGATACAGAAATCCCTTTCTCATTCTTACTCGACATCAAGAAGGAGAAATCACCACTACTAAAACATTGACTGAATGCTCCTATTCTGATACCAAAACCAATCCCTTTCGATGGAGATACATTGGATACCGATAGACCCTTCCAAACTGTTATTAAAAAAAATCTTATAAAGCCAAAATGACTAATAATAACTTCACTAGAACCACACATTCTTCTCTAACACATCATAAATAATTATGTCCTCCTCTCTTCCTTTTTCCATTTCTTTCCTTTACCTTTTCCTTTTTGGATTTCTTATTATGATTAATTTTCTTATTTGGAAATATCCTGGGACTTTCCTCACCAAGTAGAGCTATCGCTTCCATAACATCAAATTACTTGTTATTATTGAGCCTTTCATTAACTCTTCCAAGATTGCTCCATGTTGCTAGATCGCTTGATTTCAAAATTTCCTCTTCAATCTTAATAATAAAATTTGGTGTTTTTGGAATAATTCCATCACCATTTCCATCATTGATGATCTTGATCAATTGGTTAATGTCAAAATCTCCTTAGGTGAGTTTTGGTTCATTTATCTATGCTTCTTGTAATTAGGAACATCCTTTGGAATCACTTAAGAACCTTCGCCCTGCTAACCTTCCCCGGTTGGTTGGGGTGATTTCAACACTATCATTGCTTCTTCAAAGGAGGGAGGATGTTCTCCTAACCTCCATTCCATGGAAGACTTCTCTAATATGATCCTAGATTGCAATCGATTGACATTGGTTTCTCTGTCCGACATGGCATAACTCTAGACTTTGGCCTTGATAGGACCCTCTTTAAATCTCTTTGGATCAATCAATGGCCTCTTACCTCTGAGCATTTGAGCAAAATTTTTTTGATCATGCTCTTTTGATCTCTATCAAAACTCCCCTTTAACCCTTCTACCCTCACCTTTAGATTCCAAAATATGTGGACCCAACATGGATTTCCAATGTTGTTTTCACTAATTGGATGGCTCCTGCTCACCCTGATAATTAAGTTAAAGGCATGATTCCTTTTGCTTAAGAAAAGACAAAACAAAACCTCAATTGGTGGAACAAGCATATTTAAAATCTTTTACCAATCTTAAAGCTATGGAACAAGTGGTTTGTTCTCTTGAAGAGGTGCCTTAACTGATCCGTAAGTTGATGAGTTGAGCATTGCCAATGATAACTTGATTAATTACCAAAATATGAAGGAAGCCTCTTGGCGTCAAAAAGCCGCTAGAAAACATATTGCTGATGGCGACAGAAACACAAGTTATTTCCATGCTATTTGCAATAAATGGAAAGCATTAAGCTCGATTAAGAAAATTAAGAACTCTAATGGTGGGTGGATAACTGATAACAATGAAATTAAGGAATCTGTCATACATCACTTTCAAAATTTATTAAACTCTAATCCTTTGTTAGAAACCCCCTCCAACACCCATCTAATCCCTTCTATGATTAACAATGAGGATAACCATTTGCTCACTATGCATCCCTCGAAAGAAGAGATTAGTAGTACTCTCAATAGCATGAATATTGATTCTCATGTTTGCCCCGATGGCTATACTCATTTCTTTCAGCATTTTTTTATTAAATCTGATCTTGTTGATGATGTTATTGATTTCTTTGATGGCAGCTCTATTCCTAGATATTTTTCATGTACTTCTATTGTCCTTATTCCCAAAACCAACAATTCTGAATCTTAGGATGATTTTAGACCTATTAGCCTTTGCACCTTTTTTAAAAAACTCATTGCTAAATTAATTAATAATAGGATTAGCCCTTTGCTCCCTAAAATCATCTCCCCTAACCAAACTGGCTTTGTTAAAAAGAGCCATCGATAATATTCTTCTTGCTCAAGAGCGGTTCATGACATTGATGTTCCTTCCGAGGAGGTAATATCCTCTTCAAACTAGACATCTCTAAAGCCTTTGACAACCTCTCATGGATTTCCTTTCAAATCTTACATTTGTTTGGTTTCTCTAATAATTTTATCTGATTTATAAAAGTTGTATCACTAATGTTTTTATCATGAATGGTGAGTCCCTTTTCTTTACTTCCATGGTTTAAGGTGACCCTCTTTCTCCTTCTCTTTTATCATTGGTAGAATATCTTTTGAGGAGCCTCAATGATCTTTTCATTAAAAAATCCTAACATGTTTTTTTAAAACTCATGGTGGTTTCCTGCTTTCTCATCTTAACTTTGTCGATGATTTTATAATCTTCGCAATGCCTCACTTCAACATGTTAAAACTATTAAGAATCTCTTAAATGATTTTGGCAAAGTTAGTGGTCTCTTTCTCAATGAAAGAAAATGTTGTTATTCCCTCGCCTAAGATTCCTACCAATAGACTAAATCAAATTGAATTACTAATTTTAAGCAAAATCAACTTCCCATTAATTATCTCGCTTTTAAAGGCCGTAAAAGATCTCATCTTTTGATGACCTTATTCAAAAAATATATCTAATAAAATTTCAGGTTTGGGAATTTCATTTACTCTCTTTGGTGGTAGGCTCACCTTGATTAAGAGCACTCTTAATTCCATGCCTTTATATCTCATCCAAACCATTGTGCAACATTTCTATCATCAACAAAATTGGCCTCCTAAATAAATTTTGGGCTCCAATACCTCCTCTAAAAGAATGCACTGGACCTCTTGGTTTAAAAGTTGTGGCACTTTTGACAAAGGTGGTCTTGGTTTTAAATCCATAAAAGAAGTTATCAATGCCTTTTCTTATAAACTCGTGGAATTTTAGAGTAATCATAGTCTTTGGGCTAATTTCATGACTGCTAAATATTGCTGGTAAGCACCCCTCATTTGTCCCTTTAAATCGGGGTGATTCTCTTGTGGAAAAGACTTTGTTCTATCAAATGGGATGCGTAATCCTTAATTTTTGGGGCATTAACTCGCGCTTCTTTATTTGGCAAGATAACCGAGTGGATGTGGATCCATTGATGACTTACTCTCCACCCATTCCACGCCGCTATTAGAGTAAACTCTTTCGCATAACAACAAGTGGAACAATAGTATTTTAATTTTATCCCTTTACTTTCTTGAATATGGTTTCTACTATTCCTATCACTCAAACAATCAAGACGATTCTCTTTAAGCTCTCACATAATGGTGATTTCAACCTCAAAATGTGTGGCTCCACATTAAAGATACTCATGATTCCTCCTATGTGTTCTCCAAACTTTGGAATAACAATATCCCTACTTCTTATTCTTCTTACTTGGCATATTAAAAAAATTTTATCCCTATTGATTCCTTTTGGGGTAAAGGGTTCCATTTACCCTCTAAATGTCAATGATGTTTCCATATTGAGAATGTTAATCATATTTTGTTAATGGGGCCATTGCTTCTAAACTTTGATTTGGTATGATGATCTTTTAACACTCAATTTCAATGGCTCTCTTTCTTTATATCAACTTCTTGAAGTCTATTTTGATAATACTATTAAAGGTCACATTAAAGTCATCATATCACTTTATCTCGTTCATATGGATTGACCAAAATGATGCAAAACATCATGAGATCCCTATGAACCATGTGAGGATTATTGCTAGAACTAAAAACAAAATTCATGACTTATTTAAAAATCTCATTCATTACGTATAATTCAAAGGCTATAAATTTGTAGCTGGCTTTAACCCGCCAACCTTATCAAAAATGACAAGATTGTTTATTGGAAAACCTCTTGACCATATTATTAAAATTAATCATATTTTGTCTCTCATAATGGCTCGTTGTGGTGGCATTTTCAAGAACTCTAAGGGTATAGTACTATGTGCTTTTGTTTATCCCCTTATTTCTGTGACTCTCCCATTTATGAGCTTATGGCGCTTCCTCCAAAATGGTCGGCTCAATATTTGGATTGAGGTGGATGCTCTTCATTGTGATCTTTGACTTCCACCAAATGAGCAAAGACTGAATTGTACTACCTCAAGCAAACTAGAGCTCTTCTTTCCCAACCAATTTTAACATCACTCATGTTCATGAAGGAAATGCTTGTGACTACCTTGCCAACTGGTGCTAGATCCGATGGTATCATCTTCTTTGATCAACTCACCTTACCCAAACACTTGCGGTTAACTTGGACAATTCTGGTTTCTTATCTTAGAATTTAATCTAACCTTTTGATGTATACTATCCATTCATCTTTTAACTATTTTCTTTATTTTATGGCTTTTGTTCCTTTTGTGTCTTTTGTGGATGCTTCACAAATATTTTCTCTTGATCTCTATGCCATGATTTGGTGTTTTAATAGCTTCCCTTATTTGAGGCTCGCTCTATTTACATTTTCATTGAGCTATGTATACTAATACCCCATTGGAATTTTGTTGAGCTATGTGTCACTGCTATTGGTTTTATAACACCCTATTTGGGATTTTAATATCAATCGCTTCATTCCTAATCCTAGGGGCTTAATACCGGATGGAGATATTTATATTGATGGGTTTAGCTCGCCATTCATTTCTACAACTTTCAAAGATATACTTGGAGCATCTTAGTTACCTATGTTGTTTCTATGCATTGTATTGTTCATTATGCTAGTAATTTCACTTTGATGATTTATGTTAGTTTTTGGATTTTAGTTGATAATGATTGTTTTTTGACATGCCGCTTATCTCCCTATTAGATTTGGGATTTTGCTTTATATTCTCTTTGACTCTATTTTGGTGACATTTTCCTTTTATTTTTGGGAGTTATCTTTTATTTTATTTTTCTGCATGAAGAGGTTTTTTGGCCCTTTTGTTGATATTTATCCTCTTGGCTATTGTCTATACTAGATGGACCACATTCACTGCTTTGGAAACCATTTTTGACCAGGTCCCTTTGATGGGATTGTGGGAGGCTTTCTTCTTTTCTTCCACCCAAGGTTATTTTTTTTGCGTGTTTCTGTCACGACCTCCTTCTTATGACTTATTATGTGTAACTTTGATACTACTTCTTGATATCTTTTATGCTTCTTTACTTTGCTTGGGTGGAATCTGGATGTTGTTTCTTTGACTATTTAATTTTGAACCTGGATGGAGTTTCTTGATTGATTATGGCTATTTTGTTCAGTGATCCTTTTGTGGATGTTTGAGATTGGGGCTTTGGTCAATCTCTAACTATTCTTGTCTGAGAGAATTAGTTTTTTCAATTATTTTCTCTTGCTCCCGCAGAATGTTTTCATGTTTGCCTCTCTCTTTTTACTTTGTTTTCCCTCTCATTCTGGCCTTGCTACTAGACTCAGATTTTTTTGATCTGGAAAGGTCTTATCTTTTCAATGCTAGTCATAGGTTTTTTGGGACCTGTTTTTAGATTGTTGTCTTTATGACTTATGGATGTTTTTTATTTCTTGATTTTCCAACTATTTAGGTTATTATCAGCTGGGCTATTTTTGATCCCACATGTTGTTCCCCTTTTCATCCTGGTTCTTTTCCATAGTTTTTCTCTTTTATTATGGGATCATTTTATGCACTCTACTCTTAATGGCTTTTCCTATGGTCAACTTGTTGGTATCTCCTTTCTTAGTTGTTTCAATTGGACCCTTGAGGCTACTATCAATCTTGTAATTTCTAGACTTGTTTCCCATGCTCAGCAGGTTTGGAGTTACTTAATGGATTTTCATTAGGTTGTGGTATACTTTACTCTGGGAATTACTTGAACTCTTTCATTCTCTATTTTATATATTTATTCTTAAAGATTTCTTTTCTTAATGGGTGTAAAAACTATAACAATGTCTCCACTATTGGCTTTTAGAATTTTGAGTACCTTGCCAAGTTTTCTTTATTTTTCTTCTCCTTTCCGCTAACATCCTGCCGCTGGTCTTCCCTGTTGTTGGTTTCCTGTATGCTATGATGGGAACATGCAAATCTTGAAGAACATTCTTTTGTTCTGCTTGAACTTAATCAATGGTTTATCTTATATGCATAATTGGGTTTCTGGCCAACCTCCTGGTTATTACTGTCATTATCTTTGGCAGAATTTGATTAATGTGTCTGCTACTAAGAAACCTACTACTGAACTATTTGCACTGAATGTCTCTTATTGGATTGGCTTGTGGTGGGGAGCTTTTCATTACGTATCCCTTCATATCTGCTACTATCTGCTCATTCCTACTATTTTTCAGAAGTAGACTGAGTTGGGGTTTTGTCGACTTTCTTACTTCTACTTTTAATTACTTTTGTCCAAGGTGACATTGTTGAGCATCAAATGGTTGCAACTTTCCTTATTGTTGTTACTTTACTGTTTGTGAAATCCCATGTCTACTTTAATATCTCTTTGCAAGACTGTAATTAATTTTTAGAGTACCTTGCTCAGCAAGTGCTCTTTGTTTTTTTTTTTTGTCTTATTTTGCTGCTAATATCTGGGCTATTGCTGATCTTTCTTGTTGTTATTTTCCCTCTCTTGACTATGATGAGAACATATTCATGAGGAGTATTTCTTGTTTTACATGGTCTTAATTTTTTAAATTTTATATATAGTCGTTGTTGTTATTGTTTCGAACTAGATTACTATTTCGCTACTAAGCAACTTTATCAACTTTTGCTCTGATTATCTCTTACTGGAATTTTTTTGTGGTGGGGAGAGCATCCAAATAAAGGAGAAGCTGCTCTCTACCTTATTTTACTATCTGCTACTTTTTCCAACTTTGTTGGGGGTTTCTTTTCTGGTTTCTTGCTTCTTTAATTCACTGTCGCAATGTATGTTGCCTATTTGTTGTTGTTCTACTTATGGTCTTTTGACCCAAAACCATTTTATTTTTTCTCTTATCTTTTGCCTAGCTTTGTTAGACTTATGCATCACTTAAGATGATCTTAACTAATTCATATTCAAACCTTATCATGCTCTATCCGAATGGGTGGACTTATAGTGAGCTTCTTCTAATGTCAATATGATGAACTACTTGTATTGGTGGGAATTCATTGACATGGTGTCTTATATCTCCTATAACCGGATCGAAACCCCTTTCTCATTCGCTTTTCGACTCTCTATCTACCTCAGATATGGTTTTGATTGTATTTGCGTACTAAGGATATCAAGACTTTTACCAAATAGATGCTATACAGGTGCTTCTCTATTGTCCTCTTGCAAGCTTGCTCCATAGTGTCATGCATTCTCACGTCCTGCAGAGCATTGGCCCTAATCTTCCTTTGGCTTTTTATGTTAATCTCATTGTATCTTTTGATTGCTTTAATGCCTTCTTTGCTTTTGGATGTACTTAGATAGGGATTTACTCCTTGATTTAGAGCTCTGTGAGTTTATCCTTTAAGGACCTTGTAACCAACTTTTTGTGGCAATAAAATACCCTTACACGGGGTTTCCCCTAAAAAAAAACCCCTATCCCTAACCCTAAATCATAAACTCTAAACCATAAAGCCTAAACCCTAAAAACCCTAAACCCTAACTCATAAACTAATTTTAAACCCTATGCTAACCCTAAACCCTAAAAACCTAAAACCCTAAAGCCTAAACCCTAAACCCTAAATATGAAACCCTAAACCCTAAACTTTAAACCCTAAAACCCTAAACCCTAAAATCCTAAATCCTAAACCCTAAACCGTAAACACTAAGCCTTAAAAACCTAAACCTACACTAAATAAAACCTAAAAATAAAATAAATAAAAAACCTAAATCTAAATAAAATAAAAAAATAAAATAAAATAAAACCTAAATAAAAACCTAAACCTAAACCTAAAATTAAAATAAAATAACCTAATAAAAATAAACTAAAAATAAAATAATAAAACCTAAACTAAACAAAATAAATAAACTTAAATATACTAAAATGCAAAATAAATAAAAATAAACTAAAATAAAACAAAATAAAACTAAATAAAAAACCTAAACCTAAATCTAAAATAAAACCTAAAATAAATAAAAAACACAAACCCTAAACTAAAATAAAACTAAACCTAAATAAAAAATAAAATAAACAAAATAAAATAAACCTAAACATAAACTAAAATAAACTAAACTAAAACAATTAAAACGTAAACTTAAAATAAATCATACCTAAATCCTAAACTAAATAAAATAAAATAAACTAAAAGTACACCTAAATATAAACTAAAAAATAAAAACTTAAAATAAACCTAAAATTAAAACCTAAAACCTAAACCAAACTAAACCAAAGCTAAAACCTAAACCTAAACTAAATAAACCTAAAAATAAAATAAATAAAAAACCAAAAAATAAATAAATAAAATAAAATAAAATAAAAACATAATCTAAACCTAAACCTAAACTAAAGCTAAAAAAAAATAAATAAAATTAAAACTATTCTAAAATAAAATATAATAAAAACTAAACTAAAATAAAAATTAAAAAACCCAAATAAAATAAAAACTAAACCTAAAATAAAAAAAAATAAACCTAAAATAAAATAAATAAAAAACTAAATAAAACCTAAACCTAAAATAAACCAGTAAAAAAAAACTAAATAACAAATTAAAAAAAGATAAACCTAAACCTAAACTAAGATAAACTAAAAGTAAATAAACCTAAACCTAAACTTAAAAAAAAAAACTAAACCTAAAAACAAAATAAAATAAAATTAACCTAAAATAAACCTAAACTAAAAAAACAAATACCTAAAAAACCTTAAATAAAACCTAAACCTAAACCTAAAAAAAAAATAAAAGCTAAACCTAAACCTAAATAAAATAAACCTAAACCTAAAAAAATAAAACTAAAATAAAAACTAAACTAAAAAATAAACTTAAACCTAAACTAAACCTAAATAATAAACTAAAACAAATAAACCTAAAATAAATAAACTAAACTAAACAAAATAAAATAAAAAATAAAAAATAAAATAAACTAAAATAAATAAAAATAAACTAAATAAACCTAAACCTACTAGTTTAAATTTTAAAAATAAAATTTAAAAAAATTAAAACAAATAAAAACCCTAAACCCTAAATCCCTAAACCGTAAACTCAAAACCCTAAACACTAAACCGTAAACCCTAAACCCTTAAACACTTAAATTGTAAACCCTAAAACCCTAAACCCTAAACCCTAAATCCTAAACCTTAAACCTTAAAATCTACAACCCTAAACCCTAAACCACAAACCCTAAATCTTAATCCCTAAACCCTAAACCCTAAAATCAATAACCTTAAACCCTAAACCCTAAACCCTAAACCCTAAAAACCTAAAAACCTAAACCTAAACTAAATAAAACCTAATAATAAAATAAATATAAAAAACCTAAACCTTAATAAAATAAAATAAAAATAAAACAAAAACCCAAACTTAAACTTATACCTAAACCTGAAAATAAAATTAAATAAAAAATTAAAACTAAACTAAAATAAAATAAATAGAAACATAAACTAAACTATAAAATAAAATAAACCTAAAAATAAAAAACCTAAACAAATTAAAAATAAACATAAAATGAAAATAAACCTAAAATATAATAAAATAAAACTAAATAAAATCCTAAACCTAAAATAAATATAAAAATAAACCAATAAATTAAAATAAAACTATACCTAAAATAAAAATAAAATAAATAAACTAAGATAAACATAAACCTAAACTAAAATAAATAAATCTTAAACCTAAACCTAAAATAAATAAACCTAAAACTAAATAAGATAAAATAAACTAAAAATAACCTAAAACTAAACTAAAAAAATTAAACCTAAATTAAACATAAAATACAAACCTAAAACCAAAACCTAAAAAAATAAAATAAAAACCTAAACCTACACATCAAAATAGAAAAAGAAAACTAAAACCTAAAAAATAAAATCAAAATAAAAATAAATATAAAAATAAACTAAAATAAAAAATTAAATTAAAATAAATAAATTTAAAATAATTAAACCAAACAAAAAAAAAAAAAAATAAACTTAAATAAAAAGAAAAAAGATAATAAACAAAAATAAAAAAAATAAACTAAATAATTAAATAAATAAAACCTACTTACTCTTTTTTTTTTTTGAAAAAAACCTTAAACCCTAAACCCTAATACTAACCCTAAACCCTAAATCCTAAACATAAACTAAATCCTAAACCTAAACCCCTAAAACCCTAAACCCTAAACTCCTAAACTAAACCCTAAACCATAAACTATAAACCCTAAACCCTAAACCCTAAACCCTAAACTATCACTAAACCCTAAGATAACCCTAAACCCTAAACCCAAAACCCTAACAACCCTAAACCTTGAATCCTAAACACTAAACCCTAAACTCTAAATCCTAAATCCTAACCCTAAACCCTAAACCTTAAAACCTAAGCCATAAAACCTTAAACCCTAAACCCTAAACCCTAAAATCCTAAAAGCTTAAACATAAACTAAATAAACCTAAAAATAAAATAAATAAATAAAACCTAAATATAAATAAAATTAAAAAATAAAATCAAAACCTAGACTAAAACCAAAACCTAAAAAAACAAAATAAAATAAAATAAAAAATAAACTAAAATAAAATAAAGAAAACCTAAACTAAACTAAAAAAATAAAATAAATCTAAGAAGAAAACCTTAATAAGATAAAACTAAACATAAATAAAATAAAATAAAATAATAACTAAATTAAAGCCTAACCTAAAAAATAATCCCAAAACTAAAGCCCAAAATAATAAAAGTAAAACCTAAACCTTAAACTAAGAAAACCTAAACCTAAAATAAAATAAAATAAATAAAATAAAATAAACTTAAACCTAAACTAAAATAAACTAAACTAAAATAAATAAAACCTAAACCTAAACCAAATAAACTAAACCTAAACCTAAACTTAAACTAAATAAAATAAAATAAACTAAAAATAAACCTAAAACCAAAACTAAAATATAAAATGTAAAAAATAAATCTAAAATAAACCTAAACTTAACCCTAAAAAAGTAAAATAAAAGCATAAACGTAAAAAAAAATTAAACCTAAACCTAAAAAATAAAACTAAACTTAAATCTAAACCTAAAAATAAACTAAAATAAAAACCTAAATAAAAATAATTAAACCTAAAATTAATAAACTAAACTAAATAAAATTAGAAATAAAAACTAAAAAATAAACTAAGTAAACTAAATAAACCTAAACCTATTATACTTTTTTTAAAAAACCTAAACCCAAAACTAATCTAAACCCTAAACCTTAAAAAAAACCATAAACTCTAAACCATAAACCTTAAACCCTAAAAGCATAAAGCCTAAAACCCTAAACCCTAAACCCTAAACCCTAAACCCTAAACCTTAAACCCTAAACCCTAAACTAAAAACTAAAACTAAAGTAACTCAATAAATTAAAAAATAAACCTAAACCCTAAAACCTAATAAACCTTAACCTAAACATAAACCCTAAGAATGGACATAACCTTGATGGAACATCCAACTAGCATAGTCTAGATCTAATGGAGGTGAAGAGGTGTTATCGTGGTGGGGGATCCGGAGGTCTATATCGGTGGTGGTCGAGTAGGGTGGTTAAGGCATGGTGGAACGAGGTTACCGCCATGGTGGTGGTGAGATCAAGGATTTAATGGTGGATCCGCTACTGAGGCCAAGGCTTATCCGATCTACTTATGGAATCTTTACAAGATATGTTCTATTATCTAGGTTTTTGATTTACTCATGCTGCTAATTTTTTTTTTATCTATGTCATCTTTGTGTCTTAGAAACTTGGTGTGTTACTTGATGAAATCAAAATGAAGAACTACTAAATCTTAATTTGTTCTCTGTTATAAAAAAAACCAAAAACCTTAAACCCTAAACTTAAACCTAAACCCTAAACTTAAACCTAAACCCTAGACTTAAAACATAAACCCTAAACCCTAAAAACCTTAAACCCTAAACCCTAAACCCTAAAATTTAAACCCTAAACCCTAAACCTTAAACCCCAAACCCTAAACCCTAAACCTTAAACCCTAAACCCTCAACTAACCCTAAATGCTAATCCCTAAATCCTAAAAAGATAAAAACATAAACCTAAACTAAATAAATCCTAAAATTAAATGAATAAAAAAACCTAAACCAAAATAAAATAAAATAATAAAATGAAATAAAAACCTAAACAAAAAACTAAACCTAAACCTAAACCTAAACCTGAAAAGAAAATAAAATAAAAAATAGACCTAAACCTAAACTAAATTAAAAAATAAAAAACCAAAACAAAATAAATTAAATAAATTTAAAATAAAAAAATAAAAACTAAATAAAAACATAAACCTAAAAAATAAACCTAAAAATAAAACCTAAAAATAAATAAAATATAAAACCTAAACCCTAAACTAAAAAAAACTTAAACCTAAAATAAAAATAACATAAAGCTAAACCTAAATTAAAATAAATAAAACTTAAACCCTAAATTAAATTAAATAAACTAAAAATAAACCTAAACCTAAACTAAATAATACAACCTAAAAATAATCCTAAAATAAAAACCAAAAACCTAAACATAAAAAATAAAATAAAAACCTAAACCTAACCCTAAAAATAAAAATAAAACCTAAACAAGAAAAAAATAAAATAAAAATAAACTAAACTAAAAAAAAAAATAAACTTAAAACCTAAACCTAAAAAATAAACTAAAATAAAACCCTAAATAAAATAAAAATAAATAAAAATAAATAAACATAAATAAAATAATAATAATAAATAAATAAATAAATAAATAAAATAAACTAAATAAAATAAACTATTTTAAAAAAAATAAACCCTAAACCCTAAACCCTAAATAAATAAACTAAACCATAACCTAAACCCTAAACCTAAATAAACCCTAAACTAAACCATAAACCCTAAACCTAAAACCCAAAACCAAAATTAAAACTAAACTAAACCTAAACTAAACTAACCTAAACTAACCTAAACCCTAAAACTATAAACCCTAAACCCTAAACTAACCCTAAACCCTAAACCTAAACCAAACCCTAAAAAGCTAAACACTAAACCCTAAACTAACCACTAACCCTAAACCCTAAACCCTAAAACCTAACCTAAACCCTAAATAAACACTAAACCCTAAAACCTAAACCTAAACCTAAACTAAATAAAACCTAAAAATAAAATAAATAAAAAATCATAAAATAAATAAAAAATCTAAACCTAAATAAAATAAAATAAAATGAAAACTTAAACTAAAACTTTAACCTAAACCTAAACTTATAAATAAAATTAAAATAAAAATAAAAATAAGTTAAATAAAAAAAACCTAAACTAAACAAAAAAAAAAAAACTAAGATAAAAACCTTAATAAAATAAAAAACCAAACAAAATAAAAAAATAAAAACTAAATAAAATAAAAAACTAAATAAAACCTAAACCTAAAAATAAACCTAAAATAAATTAAAAATAAAACCTAAAACCTAAACCCAAAAAAAAAATAAAATAAACCTAAACCTAAACTAAAATAAAAAAGTAAAACCTAAACCTAAAAATAAATAAAAAATAAAACTCAACTAAAAACAAACCTAAACCTAAACTAGAACCTAAAAAATAAACAAAATAATAAACCTAAACTAAAAAATAAACTAAACTAAATAAAAAAAACCTAAAAAAAAAAAATAAATAATCTTAAATAAATAAAAATAAACCTAAACTAAACCTAAACCCAAAATAAAACCCTAACCCTAAACCCTAAACCCTAAAATGTAATCAAAATGCTAAACCCTAAACCCTAAAAAAACTACAACCCTAAACCCTAAACACTAAACTCTAAACTAACCCTAAACCTAAAAAGCTAACTAACCAAAAAAAAACCCTAAACTAACCAAACCCTAAGAATGGGCGAACCTTGACAACAAAAAACATTAACATCAACTAGTCGATCCGGAAGTGGAAAGAAAAGGCTTATCATAGGGTGGGGACCGGAAGTGCCGTGGATATGGAGGTGGTAGCAATGGTGATAATGGAGGTGGAGGTGCAAGAGGTTACACCGTGGTGGTGAGAGGAGAGATAAGGGATATGATGGTGGATCCCATTACAGAGGCCTGATGGGAACTAGAGAATAAGAAACCAATCCAATCTACTCCTTATGGAATTGTGTCTTTATAGTAGAGAAGGTTCCAATTATCTAGGAATTTTAATTTGCTCTATGGATGCTCACATTTGATCTATGTCATCATTTATGTCTTAGAAAACATGGGGTGCTACTTGGTTCATGAAATCAAAAAGAGGAAATATTGAATCTGAATTTGTTCCCTACTAAAAATAAAAAAACCTTAAACCCTAAACTAAAACTTAAACCCTAAACTTAAAACCAAAACCTAAACCTTAAACCCAAAACCCCACACCCTAAACCCTAAACCCTAGAAAGCTAAAAACCTAAACCAAAACTAAATAAAAATAAATAAATAAATAAATAAATCTAAACCAAAATAAAATAAAAAATAAATTAAATTACCACATTAACTAAAACCTAAATGAAAACCTAAACCTCAACTTAAACCTAAAAAGAAAATATAATAAAAAATAAAAAATAAACTAAAATAAAAAAAATAAAAGCCTAAATAAAATAAAACTAAACCTAAAATAAAAAATAAAATAAACATAAAATAAAATAAAATAAAACTTAATAAAAAAACATAAACCTAAAATAAACCCAAAACCTAAAAAACTAAAAAAACCTAAACCTAAAAAAAAAAAAAATAAACAAAATAAAATAAACTAAACCTAAATTAAAATAAACTAAACTAAAATAAATAACCTAAACCTAAACTAAACTAAAACTAAATAAAATAAAATAAAATAAAATAAAAAAAAAAACTAAAAATAAACCTAAAAAATAAACCTAAAATAAAAGTTAAACCTAAACCTAAAAAAATAAAATAAAACCTAAACCTAAACCAAAAAATAAAAAATAAAACCTAAACCTAAAAATTAAAATTAAAATGAAACTCAATTAAAAACAAACTTGAACCTAAAAGATAAACTAAAATAAAAAACCTAGACTAAAATAAAAAACCTAAAATAAATAAACTAAAAAAAATAAAAGAAAAGCAAACCTAAATAAAAAATAAAAAATATAAACTCAAATACTAAAAATAATCTAAATAAACCTAAACCTACTAACTTAATTTTTTTAAAAAAATAAAACCTAAACCCTAAATCCTAAACCTTAAACCCTAAACCATAAACCTACAACCCTAAACCCTAAACCTTAAACCCTAAACCCTAAACCCTAAACCTTAAACCTTAAAGCCTAAACCCTAAACCATAAACCCTAAAACCTAAACCCTAAACCATAAACCCTAAACCCAAAACCCTAAAACCCTAAGCTAAAACCTTAAACCCTAAACCCTAAAACTTACAACCCTAAACTCTAAATGCTAAACTAACTAACCCTAAACCTTAAGAATGGGCGTAACCTTAATGCTGGGAACATCACCATCAACTGGCTAGATCTGGGATGAAAGTGACTTATCATAGTGGTAGGGGATCTAAGGCCGGGGATATGGAGGTGGTGGTCGAGTTGTGTTATGGAGAGGAGCAATGGAGGTTACAACCATAGATGACAGAGAGATAGGGATATGGATCCGCTACTAAAAGGGGGTGGTTTTGATGGGAACAAGAAATTGAACAATTGATCCGACGCTATGGAACTATGTCTTTACAGTAGAGAAGGTTCTACTTATTTAGGGTTTTTGATTAGCTCTATGGGGGCTCATTTTTTATCTATGTCGTTGCTTGTGTCTTAGAAAACTTGGTGAGGTACTTGGTTCATGAAATCAAAAACAAACCTTAAACACTAAATCCTAAACCCTAAACCCCAAACCCTAAACCCTAAATTAAAATTTAAACCCTAAGCCCTAAACTTTAAACCCTAAACACTAAAAAGCTATAAAAACATAAACTAAAACCTAAACCTAAACCTAAGCCTAAACCTAAAAGGAAATTATAAATAAAAAATAAAAAATAAACTAAAATAAAATAAATAAAATCCTAAACTAAACTAAAAAAATTAAAAATCTAAATAAAATAAAAACTAAACCTAAAATACAATAAAATAATTCTAAAATAAAATAAAATAAAAACCCTATAAAAACCTAAACCTAAAAAATAAACCTAAAAATAAAACTAAAAAATTAATAAAAAATAAAATCTAAACCCTAAATTAAAAAAAGCTAAACCAAAAATAAAAATGAAATAAACCTAAACCTAAACTAAAATAAATAAATCCTTAACCTAAACCTAAAATAAACTAAACCAAACTAAACCTAAACTAAATAAAATAAAATAAACTAAAAAATAAAACTAAACCTAAACTAAAAAAAATAAACCTAAAAATAAACCTAAAATAAAAACCTAAAACCTAAACCTAAAAAAATAAAAGAAAACCTAAACCTAAACCAAAAAATATAAAATAAAACCTAAACATAAAAAATATAATAAAAATAAAACTCAACTAAAAAATCAACCTAAACATATAAAATAAAGTAAAATAAAAACCTAAACTAAAATAAATAAATAAATAAACAAACTAAACGAAATATAAAAAAATAAACTTAAATAAAAATAATAAATAAAATAAACTCAATAAATAAATAAATAAAATAAACAAACCAAAACTTATCGGTTTACTTAATTTTAAGAAAAAAACCCTAAACCTTAAAACTAAACCTAAACCCCTAAACCCTAAATCCCAACCCTAAATCCTAAACCTTAAACCTACAACCCAAAATCCTAAATCCTAAACCCTAAACCCTAAACCCTAAACCCTAAACTTAAACCCTAAACCCTAAAATCCTAAACCCTAAAACCCTAAACCCTAAACCCTAAACCCTAAAACCTAAATAAACCCTAATCCCAAACCCTAAACCAACCCTAAACCATAAACACTAAACTAACCTTAATGCTAGAATGGGCAGCCTTGATAGAACATTATCACCCTGTACATCTGGGGAGGTGAAGGTGGAGGTGTTATCATAGTGGTGGTGGGGATGGAGGTGCTGATATGGAAGTGGTGGTGAGTGGTTATGGAGGGAGGAGTGATGAGGTTACAACTGGTGGTGAGGGAGAGATCATATGATGGAATCCGCCATTCGAGAGTCGTGGTTCCATGGGAACTAAAGAAACCAAGAAGAAATCGATCCGCTATGGAACTGTCTTTAAGAGAGACTACTTATCTGGGTTATTGATTTGCTCTATGGTGCTCATCTATCACTCTTATCTTAGAAAACTTGGGGTGCTACTTGGTTGATCAAATTGAAAAGAGGAAATATTGAATTTGAATTTGTTCTTTATGAATTATAAAACTTTAAACCCTAAACCCTAAACTAAAACTTAAACCCCAAACCTAAAATCTAAACCCTAAACCCTAAACCCCAAACCTAAACCCTAAACCATAAACCCTAAACCCTAAACTAACACTAAACCCTAAACCTTAAACTCTAAACCCTAAAAAGCTAAAAACCTAAAAAATAAATAAATAATAAAACCTAAACTAAAATAAAATAAACCTAAACATTAAAAAAAATCTAGTCCTAAACCTAAAGCTAAACCTTAAAGAAAATAAAGTTAAAAATAAAAACTAAACTAATCTAAAATAAATAAAAACCTAAACTAAATTAAAAAAGAAAAAACCTACATAAAATAAAAACTAAACCTAAAATAAAAAAATAAACCTAAAATAAAATAAAATAAAAACTAAATAAAAATCTAAACCTAAAAAATAAACCTAAAATTAAAACCTAAACCTTAAACTAAAAAAACTTAAACTTAAATTAAAAATAAAATGAACCTAAACCTAAACAAAAATAAATTAAACTAAAATATTTAAAAACTAAACCTAAACTTAAATTAAACTAATCCCAAACCTAAACCAAAACTGAATAAAATAAAATAAATTAAAAATAAATCTAAACATAAACTAAAAATATAAAACCTAAAAATAAACCTAAAATAAAAACCTAAAACCTAAACCTAAAAAAATAAAATAAAAACCTAAACCTAAACCTAAAAAATATACCCTCAACTAAAAAATAAACCTAAATCTAAAAAAAAACTAAAATAAATAAACCTAAATATATAAACTAAAATAAATAAAAATAAAAAATAAACCTAAATAAAAAGAAAATATAAATAAACTCAAATAAATAAAAAAATAAAATAAATAAACTTAAACCTACCGGTTTACTTAATTAAAAAAATCCTAAACCCTAAATCCTAAACCCTAAACCCTAAAACCTAAACCTTAAACTAACCCTAAACCCCAAAACCCTAAACCCTAAACCCTAAACCCTAAACCCTAAACCCTAAACTCTAAACCTTAAACCCTAAACCCTAAATGATAAACTCTAAACCCTAAAACCTACAACCTTAAACCCTAAATCCCAAACCCTAAATCCTAAACTAACCCTAAACCCTATAGTAACCCTAAATCTTAAACCCTTAACTAACCCAAAACCCTAAGAATGGGCAGAAGCTTAACAACATGAATGTCACCAACCAGTCTAAATCGGTGGAGGTGAAGGTGGAGATAGTTATCACTGGTGGTGGGGATCACGAGGTGTGGATATGGAGTTGAGGAGTGCTAGTTATGGTAGATGGAGGAGTGACAGAGGTTACAGCTGTGGTAGTGGGAGAGGGAGAGATCAGGGATATGATGTCAGATCCCACTACTCAAGAGGTGGGGGTGGTCTGATGCGAGCTGGAGAAATTGAAGAATGGTCGATCCGATCCACTACTTATGGAACTGTGTCTTTACAATAGAGACTGATCTACTTATCAATGGTTTTTAACTTACTCTATGGGTGCTCATTTTTTATTTATGTCCTCGCTTGTGTCTTAGAAAACTTAGGGTGATTCAGTTAATGAAATCAAAAAGAAGAAATGTTGAATCTAAATTTATTCTCTATTAAAAAAATCTTAAACCCTAAACCTTAAATTTAAACATAAACCCTAAATCTAAAACCTAAACCTTAAACACTCAACCCTAAACCGTAAACCATAAAATACCTAAACCCTAAACACTAAACCCTTAACCCTAAACCCTAAACCCTAAACCCTAAACCTAAAACCCTAAACCCTAAATCCTAAAACCATAAACCCTACAACTCTAAACCCTAAACCCTAAACCTACAACCCTAAACCCTAAACTAACTCCTAAACCCTAAACTATAAACCCTAATTTATAAACTAACCCTCAACCCTAAACCTTGAATAAAGATGTCATTATTAGTAGATATAAAGAATAACCTAATCCTAACATAGTTATGGTAGGTAAAGAAAATGTCTTCAAGATACTTTCCCTTAACTATTAGAGATTTGAATATCCTAAACCCTAACCCTAAATCACATTATAATACCATATATTATAGTATAATGTAGCATCATATGTTTGAACATGTAGTGATGTGTTTTTGGATGTTATAAAATGTTTTGAAATGTTTAAGTATATTATGGTATTGTGCCCTATAGTCTATACTAATATAAATCATAAAATTATTAATTTCAAAATGCAGATGATGAAATTTATTAAATTTGAATTGGGAATTAGGTTGTAGTACCAAAGGTGTGCTACACCACTTGTAGTCTTAAATGTAAGATTTTATGTTCAAAATAAATATTATATGTTGTTGTATAGTATAACATCATATATCATAATATATTGTTCTACGCATTTTAAATTCTTTTAGTATTTTACAATCATATAGTCAATCCTACACTAGAATTATTTATAAAAATGTTGGTTTAGACTTTAAAATGGTGGAATTTAGCCAAATTCATAATAGGTAGAGCATGGCATCATAATATTCCCAATTAAAAATATGTAAGTGATACAACTAAAATATATAGTTTGGTTTATTTTTTACACTAATTTTATGATTTTTTTTATCTTAATCAATCTCTTTTGATTTGATATGCAATAAAATATAATATAATATGTTATAGTGTATTATAATGTAGGATGCCATAACATAGTGTAGCATCATGCATTATAGCATACTATTGTGTATTACTACTTGTTGTTTTGCTTATTTTACTTTCTTATAGTATGATGTAGAAGAGTTTGTACTAGTATAATTCATAAAAATACTTGATTTATAGGTGAGATGATGGATTTGACCAAATTTAAGGTAAGCTTTAGGGAACAACATTGGGGGTGTGCTATGGTGTGTCATTTAATGGAAATAATGGAATTTTGCATCCAAAATAATTGTTCATTCTTCACCCAAATTTTATAAATTTTTTCTTAAAGTTATTCATTTTAAGGTGTAATGTAATATAATATATTATGCAAAAGCATATTAAAATATAATGTACATAACAATATAACTTCACATATATATGAATGTTTGTCATTACTAAATGTTATTGTACATTTTAGTATGTTTTACTTTAGTTATAATACATTGGGTCAAAACTCAGAAAATGTTAATTTGAAGGTTGAGATGGTAGAATTTGGCCAAATTCATGGCACACACTAAGAAGCAACACCAAAAATTATGCTATTTGTACCATTTCTAATAGAAAATTAATAATTTTAAATCCAAAATGAACATATTTCATATTTTGAGAAACTTTTCTTTTCCTTTTAAATGATTTTAATGAGCCTTATGTTAGACAATATATTATAATATAGCAAATTATAAAATGACATCATATATTATAATATAATATAGTGTGCTAATTCACACTATAATATGTTTAGCATGATATTGAATAGTTAGTTTGAGCTAAAGATCATAAATCATAAAATGTTGATTATAATGTTAAGATGATGTAATTTGAATGAATACATTTTTAGGCTTTCAGTTGAAGTATTAAAGGTGTGCATAAGAAAAGAAATAAGATTTCATGAGAATTTGATGTCAAGGACATAGAGGCAAATCCATTAGGTGATCACACATGCATTGGACATGACATATGAGGGGTCTATGTCGAGGGCATAGAAGAAGAAAATATGCTGGGGATAAGGTTTGAATTTGATTTGATTATATGATTTATGGAAAGAAGATACATTGGGGATAAGAATCTATAATCCATCGGGGATTATGATTGAATCGATTTTAATTTGTTTTGTTTTAACTGATGTGGAGGCATATCTACTAGAGATATGGGCTCGAGTCTGCTGGGGATCGGGTATATGAACCTTCCACTAGGGAAGTAGGTTTGGCTATCCAGGTGATTAGGATTTGAGTTTGATTTCATAGATTTATTTGGGGATATATCCAGAAATAAGAGTTTGGTTGGATTTCTTTGATTTAGACTCTACCGGGAGTTGGTTTAATTTGAGAGGTTGGTTTTGAATTTAATTTGTTTGCTTGACTTGTTTATATAGAGATAAGGGAGGGGTGTAATTTAACTCTAGAAGGGAAAATTAGATTGGGTTTGATTTAATCTGAGTTAATGTATGGACCTCGGCAGTAATGGACCCACTGAGAAGGGGCTATATTAGCCTTGACCTACCTCAAGTTTGCAAATCCAAAGAGATAGTCTATCGGCTGCGGGGTAGAGCTAACCAACCTAAAGGGTTGCCTTCGTGCTGCTAGGAAGAAGGCACATGACTTACATCTTCCAAAGTGAGGAACAACCGCTGGGTGACTGTTGATGCACAATAATCAAACCCCTGGGTGACTACCGAGTGAATGCCACCGGGACTTATGTCAACTCAAAGTAGTCAGGGTTAATTTTATCTTAATTTCATGTGATTTGATATGGTTTGTTTGGTTTAGTTTGATTTTGAATTGAGGGCATATCTACTAGGGATGTGATCTCAGTCAAATTTGATAGATTTACTTATAGACTATGTCAATTTATGATGGACCCACTGTGAAGGGGGTATATCAAACTTATCCTATCTCAAATTTAAAAATCCAAATGGATAGTCTATTGGTCACGAGATACAACTAGCCAACCTAAAGAGTTACCTTTCGGTGTGCAATGACTATACTAGGAAGAAGGCATAGCAGACTTACATCTTCTAAAGTAGGAACAATCACGGGGTGACATTGGTAAATAACATCAAACTTGACTTAGGGTGACTACCGAGTGAATGTCACTAGGGACTTATATCAACTCAAGAGTATGCAATTCTTATAGAGTTTTACTAACACTAAAGATAGGATGCTTGCTTGGGAAAAGGTAGTGTCCTCCTAATCCATAAGTGAAGTATATATATATATATATATATATATATATATATATATATATATATATATATATATATATATATATATATATATATATATATATATATATATATATATATATTTGTGTGGACCTATTGTTGTGTGAGGGACCACCTAAGAAGGGGCTATGTTAGCCTTGACCTATCTGATTTATCGACCAAGGGAGAATGCACATCCATAGACCAATTCTCCAACCATAGTGGTTTAGGAAAGGAACTCCAACTGATAGTAACCCGAGTAGTGTCATAATAGGGATGCAAAGGATGTGATCTAAATATAGTGCCCATAGGGGAGGTGCTGCAGGGGCATTATACTAATCCTTGGAAAAGAAATCTTATAAGTGTATGGTGGCTAACTCAAGAAGAAAGCATGACTTACATCGCCTTGAGTGGTGTATCCTAAAAAACTAACCAACCTAAGGTGTATCTAATGAGTGGTGTATCTTAGCATAGTGAGAACCAACCAACTGAGGTGCCCATGTCCAATGATCAATCTATAAAGAAAGTATGTGCTTACAACTTTCTAAGTGAAATGATCATCGGATAATCATCGACAGATAAATGTTATCGACCAAGAGACTAGCGGGAGCACGAGGAAGGGTTGGACCTAAACTTGAAGTATTCAAGAGGGAAGGAGCTAGGGGACTTATCCTAAACCTCAAATATACTCACCTCAAGAAGGCTAATCTAAGAAGAAAGCATAACTCACATCCTCTTAAATGAAGCCAACATGAGGTAGCTTACCATGAAGTAAGGGCCTACCAAACTAATAAGGTGCTCATTGGTGGAGTGGCCAAGTAAGAAAGGAAAGTGTAGGACTTACATCCTCAAAAGCAAGAAGACCAGGGTGACACAAGCAGTGGTAAAGACGTCACCTGAGCTATTGAGTGAGTATCGTTAGGGGCATTATCTCAACTCAGAGTAGCCCGAGATAAAAGATATGTGTTTGTTTTATATCTTTGTGTGTAGTTTGTGTTTGTGTTATGTTGATGAAGGATAAGACATCACTCAGGTTCCTTACAACTACCTTAAACATATATCAAGATTCACAAACAAGAATACTTTAATATGGAGGAGATTGAATTCAAAATGAAATTTTCATTGATGATAATTATTTTCAAACATAATTTATAATTTTTCTTTAAGTAGAGCTCATTGATTGGAAGCATTGGGTGCTCTCCCTTATGACTAATAAGTTGATAAGATCCTCTTCGGTAGGCATTCTCTATGGCAAAAGGGCCTTCCCAAGTGGGTTCAAACTTGCCTCCCATCTTACGATGGGCAACAATTGATCTCCTTAGAACTATTATAATCTCTCATACTTCAAAACCTCAAATCCAGACCAATTTCTTGTGAACTTGAATCATTTAGCTTTGTACAACTCGAAGCTTTTTGGCATGCC
>JAKCPB010000159.1:0-98326 GCA_021442155.1 Cymbidium sinense
CTAAAATAAAAATTAATAAAACCCCTAAACAAAACTTAAAGAAATATAAAACATAAAAAAAATAAAAACTAAACCTAAAATAAAAATAAAATTAAATAAAAACCTGGATCTAAAAAATCAACCAAAAATAAAACCTAAAAATAAAGAAAAAAATAAAACCTAAACCCTAAACTAAAAAAAAACTTAAACTTAAAATAAAAATAAAATAAACCAAAACCTAAACTAAAATAAACTAAACTAAAATAAATAAAACCTAAACCTAAAATAAACTAAACCTAAACCTAAACCCAAACTAAATAAAATAAAATAAACTAAAAATAAACCTAAACCTAAACTAAAAAATATTACCTAAAAATAAACCTAAAATAAAAACCTGAAACCTAAACCTAAAAAAATAAACAAACCTAAACCTAAACCTAAAAATAAAAACTAAAACCTAAACTTAAAATAAAAATAAAAATTGAACTAAACTAAAATAAATAAACCTAAAATCAACAAAGTAAATTAAATAAAAATAAATATAAAACTAAATAAAAAATAAATAAATAAAAATAAAACTAAACTAAAAAATAAACCTAAACCTAAACCTAAACAACAACAACAACAACAAGATGCCTTTATCCCACTAAGTGGGGTTGGCTACATGAATCCTTCGTCTCCATTATGTCCTATTATGTGTCAAATTCTCATTTAATTCAGGTATACTAAAGTCATTTTTTATACATCTTAACAAAGTCATTTTAGGTCTACCTCTACCTTTCTTAACATAAGGCAAATCTAATGCATCTACTCTCCTAACTGGTCATCGATCGACGCTTTATGTGGCCAAACCATCTAATGACTCTCTCTAATCTTATGTCACCGAGCTACTCCAACTTTTTTCCGAACATACTCATTTTGTATTTTATCTCTAAGATAAAGCCACTCATCCACCAACATCCTCATCTCAGTAACTTAACTTAGTCTTATGCTTCTCTTTATTGGCCAACATTCGCACCATAAGTCATTGTCTTACCACCATCTTATAAAATTTTCCTTAAGTTTAAGTGGAACTTTTCTATCACACAATAAAGCCGATGCATTCCTCCACTTCAACCATCCAACTTGAATTCTACTAATAACATCTCCATCTATTTCACCATCATTTTGAACAATAGAGCCTAAATATCAATCGCTCACTCTTATTAATGACTTGTTCTCCAATAATAAACACTACCACTAATTTCTACAAAAAAAATTACACTCTAATGTTGTATCTCTTTTGACTCTTCTAGTCTTATCAAAGAAGAATGTTGCCAAGGTACATCTAAGTCAATATCCATAACTAAAGCAATAAATTTTCTTTTGTAATCCCCTTCTGTTTGGACACAAGTATTCTAGTATACATATCCTTAATGACTTGAATATAACCAATATTAACTCCTTTCTATTCTAGAACTCTCCAAAGAACATCTCTTGAAACTTTATCATAAGCTTTCTCCAAATCAATAAATATCATATGTAGATCCTCCTTACTTTCTCTATACTTCTCCATCAAACCTCTTAACAAATGTATAGCATCCATAGTAGATCTACCTAGCATGAAACCAAATTGATTGTGAGAAAATTTTGTATCACATTATAACCTATGCTCAATTACTCTCTCCCATAATTTTAATGTATGACACATTAACTTAATTCCTCTATAATTTGCACACTCTTGTGCATCACCATTATTCTTAAATAGATGAATCAATAAACTCTTTCTCCACTCATCTGTCATCTTTTTAGTCTTTAAAATAACATTAAAAAGATTTGTAAGCCAAAAAATTCCTTGATCTCCTAAACATTTCCACACATCTATTGGAATATCATCACGTCCTACTATTTTTCCACATTTCATTTTCTTTAAAGCTTCTCTAACTTCATATTTACTAATATGATGATAAAATAAAATTTCTATTTTTTTAGATATTAAAGTTCCTAAAATCAATCGACTTTCAGATCCTTCATTGAAAAGTTTATCAAAATACTTCATCCTATTTTCAATATCCTTTTCTAAGAAAAGCACTTTATTATTTTCATCCTTAATACACCTCACTTGAACTAGTCTTTACTTCTCCTATCTCTTTGGTTGGCTAACTTATACATACATCTTTCACCTTCTTTGGTATCTAATCCATCATATAAATCACTAAAAGCTAGATTTTTTGCATCATATATTACTTTCTTAGAATCTCTGCCACTTTTATATCTTTTCCAATTCTCCAAGTTTTACATCTAAACCTAGTTTTATAAGCTTCTTATTTCTTATCTTTTCTTGCAAACTCGACTCCACCACCAACTATTTTATTAAAGGAAGCTTTTCTTTTGATTCTCCAAGCACATTTTAGCAACTAGCTTAATTTCACATGATACTTTTCCACATAACATTAGCTTCCTTATGAATATCCCAAATTCTAAGCTCTTGTAGTTTGTTCTTAAAATATTTTTATTTGTGTTCTTTAAGTGTCCCCATCTAATCCTAAACCTAAACCTAAAATAAACTAAAATAAATAAACCTAAAGTAAATAAACTAAACTAAATAAAACTAAAATAAACCTAAATAAAAAAATAAAAATAAACTAAAGTAAATAAAAAATAAACTAAATAAACCTGAACCTACCAATTTACTTAATTTAAAAAAAATAATAAAACAATAAAACAATAAAAACAAATAAATAAACCCAAACACCTTAACCCTAAACCCTAAAACCTAAACCCTAAACCCTTAAACCCTAAACCCTAAACCACTAACCCTAAAACCTACAACCCTAAACCCTAAACCCCAAACCCTAAACCCTAAACCCTAAAACCCTAAAAACCTAAACTAAATAAAACTTAAAAATAAAATAAATAACAACACCTAAACCTAAATAAAATATAAAAACAAAATATAATAAAAACCCAAACTAAAACCTAAACCTAAACCTAAAATTAAAATATAATAAAAAATAAAAACTAAAATAAAATAAAATAAATAAAAAGCTAAACTAAACTAAATAAAATAAAATAAACCTAAAAATAAAAAACCTAAACAAAATAAAAATAATGTAAACCAAATATAAAATAAAAAAACTAAATAAAAACTAAAACCTAAAAATGAATAAAAAATAAAACCTAAACCCTAAACTAAAAAAAAAACCTAAACCTAAATAAAATAAACATAAACCTAAATTAAAATAAATAAAACCTAAACCTAAACCTAAAATAAATAAACTAAACCTAAACTAAAAAAAAATAAAATAAACTAAAATAAACCTAAACCTAAACTAAAACTAAAACCTAAAATAAACCCAAAAAAAAAAACATAAAACCTAAACGTAAAAAAATAAAATAAAAACCTAAACCTAAACCTAAAAATAAAAAATAAAACCTAAACCTAAACCTAAAAAATATACTAAAATAAAAAGCCTAAACTAAAATAAGTAAACCTAAATAAATAAATAAAACTAAATAAAAATAAGAAATAAACCTACATAAAAAAAACTAAAATATATAAAAAATCATCTAAATAAACCTAAACCTACTATTTACTTTTTAAAAGAAAACCCTAAATCCTAAACCCTAAATTAAACCTAAACAAACCTAAACTTTAAACTAACCTAAACCCTACACCTTAAAAAACCCTAAACTCAAACCTTAAATCTAAACCCTAAACTATAAATCCTAAACCCAAAACCTAAAACCCTAAACTAAACCTAAACTAAACCTAAACCTAAACTAAACCTAAACTAACTAAATCCTAAACTAAAACTAAAACCCTAAACACTAAAGTTAAACCTAAACTCTAAAACCTAAACCCTAAACTATAACCCTAAACCTAAACCTAAAACTATAAACCCTAAAGTCTAAACACTAAACCTAAACCCTAAACCTAAACCCTAATATAAACCTAAACCCTAAACCCTAAAACTATAAACCATAAAACCTAAAAGCCCTAAACCCTAAACCCTAAACCCTAAAACCTAAAACCTAAACCTAAAATAAAACCTAAAAATAAAATAAAATATATAAACCTAAATAAAATTTAAAAATATAATAAAAATCTAAACTAAAAACCTAAACCTAAACCTAAAAATAAAATAAAATAAATTAATAAAAATAAACTAAACTAAAATAAATAAATACCTAAACTAAACTAAAAAATAAAATAAACCTAAGAATAAAAGACCTAAATAAAATTAAAACTAAACATAAAATAAAAATAAAGTAAACCTAAAATAAAATAAAATAATAACTAAATAAAAACCTAAATCTAGAAAATATACCTTAAAAAAACCTAAAAATATATAAAAAATAAAACCTAAATCCTAAACTAAAAAAAACACTAAACCTATAATAAAAATAATAAACAAAATAAAATAAACCTAAAACTAAACTAAAAATAAGTAAAACCTAAACCTAAACTTAAATCTAAACCTAAACTAAATAAAATAAAATGAACTAAAAATAAACCTAAACCTAAACTAAAAAAATAAAACCTAAAAATAAACCTAAAATAAAACCTAAAACCTAAACCTAAAAAATAAAATAAAAACCTAAACCTAAACCATAAAAAACCTAAACCTAAATAAAAAATAAACTAAAAAATAAACCTAAACCTAAACCAAAACTTTAAAAATAAACTAAAATAAAACCTAAACTAAAATAAATAAACCTAAAATAAAAAAAAAACTAAATAAAAAAAAAAAAATAAGCCTAAATAAAAATAATAAATAATATAAACTAAAATAAGTTCAAAAATAAATTAAATAAACTAAATAAACCTAAACCTACCGGTTTACTTAAATTAAAAAAAAAAATAATAACCCTAAATCCTAAACCATAAACCCTAAACCTACAACCCTAAACCCTAAACCTACAACCTTAAACCCTAAACCCTAAAAAACCCTAAACCCTAAACTCTAAACCCTAACCCTAAACCCTAAACCCTAAAGGCATTAAACTTAAAACCCTAAACCCTAAACCCCAAACCCTAAACCTAATCCTATAGTAACTAAATAAATTAAAAAATAAACTTAAACTCTAAAACCTAATAAACCTAAACCTAAACCTAAACCCTAAGAATGGGAGGAACCTTGATGGCAAGAACATCATCAACCATTCACCAAGATCTCGGTGGAGGCTAAGGCATGGCCATCATAGTGGTGGTGGATCGAGGTGCTGGATATGGAGGTGGTGGTAGTAGTGGTGGTTATGGGTGGGAGAAGACGGAGGATACAACTATGGCAAGGGAGAGATCGTGATATGCTGGTGGATCCTACTACATGAGAGGCCGGGTGGTTTTGATGGGAACTGGAGAAACCAAGAATGACGATCCATCTGCCGCTATGGAACTATTATTAAAGAGATAGTTCTACTTATCTAGGGTTTTGATTTGTTCTATTGCTCATTTTATCTATGTTGTTGTTTATTTTAGAAAACTTGGTGTGTGTTACTTGGTTGATGAAATCAAAAGAAGAAATGTTGAATCAATTTGTTCTCGTTAAAAAAAACCTTAAACCTGAAACCCTAAACTAAAAATTGAATCTTAGACCTAAACCCTAAACCCTAAACCCTAAACCCTAAAACCCTAAACCCTACACCCTAAACTCTAAAACCAAAACCCTAAACCTTAAACTCTAAACCCTAAGCTCTAAACCCAAAACCCTAAACCCTAAACCCTAAAAACTCAAATAACCCTAAACCCTCAACCCTAAACTATCCCTAAACCCTAAACCCTAAACACTAAACCCTCAACTATCCCTAAACCCTAAACCCTAAACCTTAAAAAGCTAAAAACCTAAACCTAAACTAAATAAAACCTAAAAAAAATAAATTAAAAACATAAACCAAAATAAAATAAAAAAATAAAATAAAACCTAAACCTAAACCTAAACCTAAAAAAAATGTAAACTAAACTAAAAAATAAAAAACCTAAATAAACTAAAAACTAAACCTAAAATTAAAAATAAGATAAACCTAAATTAAAATAAAATAAAAACTAAATAAAAATCTAAACCTAGAAAATAAACCTAAAAAATAAATAAATAATAAAACCTAAACCCTAAACTAAAAAGAAAAACCTAAACCTAAAATAAAAATAAAATAAACCAAAATGTAAAAACTAAACTAATATAAATAAATACTAAACTTAAACCTAAAATAAACTAAACCTAAACCCTAAATAAAATAAATAAGCTAAAAATAAACCTCAACCTAAACTAAAAAAAACCAAAAAATAAACCAAAAAAAAAAAACATAAAACCTAAACCTAAAAAAATAAAATAAAACTTAAACCTAAACCTAAAATAAAAAATAAAACCTAAACCTAAAAATAAAATAAATAATATAACTAAACTAAAAAATAAACTTAAACCTAAACCTAAAACTAAAAAAAAAAACTAAAATAAAAACCTAAACAAAAATAAATAAACTAAACTAAAACCACAATAACAACAAGCCTTTATCCCACTAAGTGGGGTCGGCTACATGAGTCCTTCGTCTCCATTGTGTCCTATTATGTGTCTAATTATCACTCAATTAAAGTATATTAAGGTCATTTTTTATACATCTTAACCATGTCTTTTTAGGTCTACATCTACCTTTCTTAACATAAGGCAAATTGCATCTACTCTCCTAATCGTGTCATTGGACGGATCCGACGCTTTATGTGGCCAAACCATCTAAAGCCACTCTCTCTAATTTTATCTACCATTGGAGCTACTCCAACTTTTTCCCGAACATTCAAATTTTGCATTTTATTTCTAAGAGTAAAGCCACTCATCCACCTGAGCATCCTCATCTCTGCAACACTTAACTTAGTCTCATGCTTCTTTTATTGGCCAACATTTTGCACCATAAATCATTGTAGGTCTTACCACCATCTTATAAAATTTTCCCTTATGTTTAAGCGGTACTTTCCTATAACACAACAGGCCAGATACATTCATCCACTTCAACCATTCAAATTGAATTCTACTAAAAACATCTCCATCTATTTCACCATCATTTTGAGTAATCTAGCATAGATATCTGAATCATTCACTCTTTTTAATGACTTGTTCACTAATGTCACAAAACTACCACTATAACTTCAACAACTAAAATTACAGTCCATAAATAAATTAAACTAAATAAAAATAGAAATGAACCTATAAAAAATAAAAAATAAAATTAACTAAAATAAATAAAAAATAAACTAAATAAACATAAACTGACTAGTTTACTTAATTTTAAAAAAAAACTCTAACCCTATACCCTAAAGTCTAAAATTAAGCCAAAACTCAAAACCCTAAACTCTAAACCTACAACCCTAAACCCTAAACCCTAAACCTTAAAACCCTAAACCCTAAACCCTAAACCCTTCCTAAATCCTAAACCCTAAACCTAAACCCTAAACCCAAAACCTAAACACTAAACCTAAACCCCAAACCCTAAACCCTAAACCCTAAACACTAAACCCTAAACCCTACCTAAAACCTAAACTAAACTAAAAAAAAACCTAAAAAATAAAATAAATAAAAAACCTAAACCTAAATAAAATAAAAAATAAAATAAAATAAAACCTAAACTTAAATATAAAAATAAAATAATACAAAAAATAAAAACTAAACTAAAATAAATAAATTAAAAACCTAAACTAAACTAAAATAAAATAAATAAAAACCTAAACTAAAATAAAAATAAAATAAACCCAAAAATAAAAAAACTAAATAAAATAAAAAATAAACGTAAAATAAAAATAAAATAAATCTAAAATAAAATAAAATAAAAGTTAAATAAAAACCAAAACCTAAAAATAAATAAAAAATAAAACCTAAACCCTAAAGTAAAAAAAAACCCTAAACCTAAATTAAACAAAATAAAATAAATCTAATCCTAAGCTAAAATAAATAAAACCTAAACCTAAACCTAAAATAAACTAAACCTAAACCCTAAACTAAATAAAATAAAATAAACTAAAATTAAACTAAACCTAAACTAAAAAAAAAATAAAATAAAAACTAAACCTAAACCTAAAATAAAATATATAACCAAAAAAAAAAATAAAATAAAAAACTAAACTAAAAAAATAAACATAAACCTAAAATAAAAATCTAAAAAAAATAAATAAACCTAAAATAAATAAAATAAACTAAATAAAAATAAAAAATATACCTAAATATAAATTAAAAAATAAAATAAACTAAAATAAATAAAAAATAAACTAAATAAACCTAAACCTACTAGTTTACTAAATTATTTTTACAGCAAAAAACCCTAAACCTTAAATAGTAAACCCTAAACCCTAAATTAACCTAAATCCTAAATCCTAAACCCTAAACCCAAAATCCAAAACCTAAACTAACCCTAAACCCTAAACTATAAACCCTAAACACTAAACGTTAAACCTTAAACCCTAAACCCTAAACCCTAAACCCTAAACCCTAAACTCTAAACTAACCCTAAAACATAAACTCTAAACCCTAAAAACCTACCCTAAAGCCAAAATCCATAAACCCTAATCCCTAAACCCTAAATCACCTAATCAACAAAACCCAAAGACCTAAACCCTAAAACCCTAAACATTAAAGCCTAAATACTAAACCCTAAACCTTAACACTAAAGCCTAAATCCTAAAACCCTAAACCCTAAATGCCTGAACCATAAACCCTAAACCCTGAACCTTAAACCCTAAACTAAACCTAAAAAACCTAAACTCAAAAAAACATAAAAAATAAAATAAGTAAATAAACCTAAACCTAAATAAAATAAAAAAATAAAATAAAATAAAACCTAAACTAAACCTAAACCTAAAAAATAAAATAAAAAAATAAAAAAAACTAAAAAAATAAAAAAAAAACTAAAATAAATAATAAAAAAACCTAAAATAAAACTAAACTTAAATTAAAAATAAAATAAACCTAAAATTAAATAAAATAAAAATTAAATAAAAACCTAAACCTAAAAATAAACCTAAAAATAAAACATAAAAATAAATAAAAAATAAAACCCAAACCCTAAACTAAAAATTAAAATTAACCTAAAATAAAAATAAAATAAACAAAATAAAATAAACCTAAACCTAAACTAAAATAAATAAAACCTAAACTTAAATGTAAAATAAACTAAACTTAAACCCTAAACTAAATAAAATAAAGTAAACTAAAAATAAACCTAAACCTAAACTAAAAAATAAAACCTAAAAATAAACCTAAAATAAAAACCTAAAACCTAAACCTAAAAAAAAATAAACCTAAACTTAAACCTAAAAATAAAAAATAAACATAAACCTAAACCTAAACCTAAAAAATAAACTAAAATAAAAAACCTAAACTAAAATAAATAAACCTAAATAAAAAAAATAAAAAAATATACCAAAATAAAATAAAAAATAAAAAATAAAATAAAATAAATAAAAAAATAAACTAAATAAATCTAAAGCAACAAGTTTAGTTAATTTGTTTTTTTTAAAAAAAAAAATACTAAAACTAACCCTAAACCATAAACCGTAAACCTAGAACACTAAACCTACAACCCTAAACCCTAAATCCTAAAAATCCTAAACCCTAAGCCCTAAACCCTAAATCGTAAACCCTATACCCTAACCCTAAACCCTAAACCCTAAAAGCATAAACCCTAACCCTAAACCCTAAACCCTAAACCCTAAACCCCAAACCCTAAACTTAAACCTAAAGTAACTAAATAAATTGAAAAATAAACATAAATCATAAAACTTAAGAAACCTAAGAATGGGCAGAACCTTGACAGTAGGGACATCACCATCAACTAGGCTCGTGCTAGAAAAGTGGAGGAAGGTGGAGGGGCTTATCATAGTCTTGGTGGGGATCTAGAGGTGTTGGTGGAATAGGAGGTGGTGGTCGAGAAATGGTGGTTATGGCGGAGGAGTGCTAGGTTACAACCATGGTGGTGGCAGGGAGAGATCGGGATATGATGGTGGATACCGCCACTGAGAGGTCGGTGGTTCATGGGAACTGGAGAAACCAAAAAGAGCCTGATCAATCTACGCTATGGAACTATCTTATAAAGATGGTTCTAGTTATCTGTTTTTGATTTACTTTAAGCATGCTCATTTTCATCTATGTTATCGCTGTCTTAAAAACTTGGTGTTACTTGATGAAATCAAAAGAAGAAATGTTGAATTTGAATTTTTCTCGTAAAACAAAAATTAAACCCTAAACTAAAACCTAAACCCTAAAACCTAAAACCTAAACCTCAACCCTAAACCCTAAACCTTAAACCCTAAAACCTAAACCTTAAACCTTAAACCCTAAACCCTAAACCCAAAAACCATAAACCCTAAAACTGAAACCTTAAAACCTAAACACTAAACCCTAAACCTTAAACCCTAAAACCTAGACCCCAAACCAAAAACCCTAAACCCTAAACTTAAACCTAACTTAAATAAAACCTAAAAATAAAATAAATAAACAACCTAAACAAAAATAAAATAAAATATACAATAAAATATAAAGCTAAACTAAAACCTAAACCTAAAAAGAAAATGAAATAAAAAATAAAAATTAAACTAAGATAAAATATATAAAAACCTAAACTAAACTAAAAAAATAAAAAACCTAAATAAAATAAAAACTTAACTTAAAATAAAATAAAATAAAAACTAAATAACAACCTAAACCCTCAAATAAACTTAAAAATAAATAAAGAATAAAACCTAAACCCTAAACTTAAAAAAAAAACTAAACCTAAAATAAAAATAAAATGAACCTAAACTTAAACCTAAACCCAAAATAAAATAAAATAAACCAAAAATAAACCTAAACCAAAACTAAAAAATAAAACCAAAGAATTAACCTAAAATAAAAACCTAAAACCTAAAACCTAAACCTAAAAAAATAAAATAAAAATGTAAACGTAAACATAAAATTAAAAAAGTAAAACATAAACCTAAAAAATAAAATAAAAATAAAGCTAAACTAAAAAATAAACCTAAACCTAAACCAAAAAAACAATAAACTAAAATAAAAAACCTAAACTAAAATAAATAAACCTAAAATAAATAAACTAAACTAAAAAAAAATTAATAAAATAAAATAAAATAAACTAAAATAAATAAAAAATAAACTAAATAAACTTTAACTTACTAGTTTACTTAATTTAAAAAATAAAAAATATAATATAATAAAATTAAAATAACCCTAATCCTAAACCTACAACCCTAAACCATAATCTATAAACCCTAAACCCTAAACCCTAAACCTAAACTAACCTAAACCTGTTAACCCTAAACCCTATGCTAAAACCTAAACCTAAACCCTAAACCCTAAACCTAAACTAAACACTAAAACCTAAACCCTAAACCTAAACCTAAAGTAAAAGCCTAAACCTAAAAAACCTAAACAAACCTAAACTATACCTAACCTAAACCTTCAAAACCCTAAACCTAAAGCCTAAAAAAACCTAAACCTAAACCCTAAACCTAAATAAAACCTAAAGCACTAATCCCAAACTATAAACCCTAAACCCTAAAAACCTAAATAAACTAACCTAAAACCTAAACTCTAAACCCTAAACCCTAAACCCTAAACCCTAAACCCTAAACCTAAACCTAAACTAAACCTAAATAAACCTAAAACCTAAAACCTAAACCTAAACTAAATAAAACCTAAAAATAAAATAAATAAAAAACCTAAACCTAAATAAAATAAAATAAAAACCTAAACTAAAATCTAAACCTAAACCTAAAAATAAATAAAATAAAAAATAAATATAAAATAAATAAAATCCTAAACTATACTAAAAAAATAAAATAAACCTAAGAATAAAAAAGTTAAATAAAATTAAAAGTAAAAATTGAAATAAACCTAAAATAAAATAAAATAAAAACTAAATAAAAACCTAAACCTAAAAAATAAACTTAAAAAAGAAAACCTAAAAATAAATATAAAATAAAACCTAAATCCTAAACTAAAAAAAATCTAAACCTAAAATAAAAATAAGAAAAACAAAATAAAATAAACCTAAACTTAAACTAAAATAAACTAAACCTAAACCTAAACCCAAAGTGAACTAAACCTAAACAAAAACCTAAATAAAAAAAAATAAAAAAAAATAAAGCTAAACCTAAACTAAAAAATAAAATCTAAAATTAAACCTAAAACCTAAACCAAAAAAAATGGTCAGAGTTGTTGTGGTTATGGAGGTGGGAGGAGCGAAGGAGGTTACGGCTATGGTTATGTTAGAGGAAGAGATAGGGGATATGATGATGATCCCACTACTCGAGAGGTGGTGGTTCGATGGGAACCGAGAAACTAAAGAACGGTCAACTGACCGCTATGGAACAAGTGTCTTAAGTAGAGAGTTCTACTTATGTAGGTTTTGATTTTCTATGGGTGCTTATTTTGATCTATGTCACGCTTGTGTTTTAGAAAGTGCTACTTAGTTGATGAAATTGAAAAAGAAATATTGAATCTAAATTTGTTATCTATTAAAAAATCCTTAAACCCTAAACCTAAACCCTAAACCCTAAACTAAAACCTAAACACTAAACCTAAAACTTAAACACTAACCCCAAACCCTAAAACCTAAAACCTAATAAACTAAAAACACTAAAAAACCTAAACCCTAAACCCTAAACCATAAAACATAAACCCTAAACCCTAAACCTAAAACCCTAAACCCTAAACCCTAAACCCTAAACTATAAAACCCTAAACCCTAAACCCTAAACCATAATACCCTAAACCCTAAACCATAAAACCTACAACCCTAAACCCTAAACCCTAAACCCCAAACCATAAACCCTAAACCCTAAACTATAAACTAACCTTAAACCATAAGCCCTAAATAATCCCTAAACCCTAAACCATAAATTAACCCTAAACCTTGAATAAAGATGTCATTAGGAGTAGATCTAAAGAAAGACCTAATCCTAGCATAGCTAAAGAAATGTCTTCAAGAGAAATTGACAACTAGATTTGAATAAAATAATAAATCATATTATAATACCATATATTATAGTATAATGTAGCATCATATATTTGAGCATGATGTGTGTTTTTTGGAAGTTATAAGACGTTTTGAAATGTTTTAGTATATTATGGTATTATGTCCTATAGTCTATATTAATATAAATCATTAAAATATTAATTTAATAAATAAGATGATGAAATTTGTTAAATTTGAAGTGGGAATTAGTTGTAGTACAATGGTTTGCTACACCACTTATACTAAAAAAAAAGTAAGATTTTATGTTCAAAATAAATATTACATGTTGTAGCATAGTATAACATCATATATCATAATATATCTAGCATTTTAAATTATTTAGTATTTTACAATCATGTAGTCAAGCTACATTATCATTATTTATAAAAAATGTTGATTTAGCCTTTAAAATGGTGGAATTTAGCCAAATTAATAATATGTAGAGTATGGCATCATAATGTATTGTTTCAATCTTAAAATATGTAAGTGATAATAAAATATATAGTTTTTTATTGTTTGGACTAATTTTATGATTTTTTACCTGAACCAATCCCTTATGATGTGATATGAAATATTATATAATATAACATGTTATAATTTATTATAATATAGGATGCCATAACATAGTGTAGCATCATGCATTATAGATACCATATGTATTACTTTGAATAATGTTCATTTGAGAAAATTTTGTTATTTAATCCTTTTAAGTGATTCTAATGAGGTGTAATGTTAGACAATATATTATATAATAGCAAATTATAATATAATATAGTGTGTTAATTTATAATATAATATTTATAGCATGATATTGTATAGTTAGTTTGAGTTTGCACCATCACAAATCATAAAATGTTGATTATAATGTTAAGATGATGTAATTTGAACAAATACATTATTAGGCTTTTGGTTAAAGTATTAAAACTATGCATAAGAGAAGAAATAAGATTTGATGAGAATTCCATGTCAAGGACATGGAGGGAGATCGGGGATCACACATGCATTGGACATGACATGTGAGGGTCTATATCGAGGCATAGAAGAAGAAAATCTGGGATAAGGTTTGAATTTGATTTGATTATATGATTTATGGAAAGAAGTTCTGGGATAAGAATCTATAATCCACTAGGGATTAAGATCAATCAACTTTAATTTATTTGTTTTAGTTGATGTGGAGGCATATCTGCAAAGATATGGGCTCAAGTTTGGGGACGGGTATTTGAACCTTCCACTAGGGAAGCGTGTGCTATCCATGGGGTTTGGGAGTTTGATTTCATATATTTGTTTGGGGATGTATCCACTATGAATAAGAGTTTGGGATTTCTTTGATTTAGACTTTATTGGGAGAGTTGGTTTAATTTGGCTCCACTAGGGAGATTGGTTTTGAATTTGATTTGTATTCTTGACTTGTTTATATATGATTTGGGGCTCCATTAGAGAGAAAGGTGTGATTTAACTACACTGGGGAAAATCAGATTGGGTTTAATTTAATCTGAATTAATGTATGGACTTTGTCGGTGTGTGTTGGACCCACTGAGAAGGGGATATATCAACCTTGACCCCTCAAGTTTACAAATCCAAAGGGATATCTACCGTAGCTAGCCAACCTAAGGGGTTGCCTTTCGATTTGCAACTACCATGCTAGGAAGAAGGCATAACAGACTTACATCTTCCAAAGCAAGGAACAACTAATGGGGTGACCTGTTGGATGCATCACAAATCAAACCTGACCTAGGGAGACTACTGAGTGAATGATGTTAGTGACTTATGTCAACTCAAAAGTAGTTAAGATTAATTTTATCTTAATTTCATGTGATTTTGATAAGGTATGTTTGGTTTAGTTTGATTTCAAATTGAGGCATATCTAGGGGATGTGAGCACGATCAAATTTGATATATTTAATTTATGGACCATGTCATGTGATGGACACCGAGAAGGGCTATATCAACTTGTCCTATCTCGATTTACTAATCCAAAGGGATAGTCTACATGGGGTAGAGCTAGCCAACCTAAGGGGTTGCCTTTATGTGCAAGCAGCTAGAAGAAGGTGTAGACTTACATCTTCTAAAGTAGGGAACAACCACTAGGGTGACCTGTTGGTAGCACAATAAATCAAACCCGACTTAGGGGCTACTAAGTGAATGTTGTTGGGGACTTATATCAACTTAAGAGTAGTCAGGTGATTCCTATAGGGAGTTTTGCTAACACTGCCCTAAAGATAGGATGTCTGCTTGGGAAAAGGTACTGCTAAGGGTGTCCTCCTAATCCACAAGTGAACATATATTTTATTTATATGTTTGCATGGGACCACAGTGAGAAGGGACTATGTCGGCCTTGACCTATCTAAAATTTACTGGACCAAGGGAGAATCTTCAAATCCACAGGATGAATTCTCCAACTGGGTGGTTACTAGGAAAGGGAAACTATCCAACTGACATTAACCTAGGTAGTGTCTAAATGGGTCGCAAAGGATGTGATTCAAATATAGTGCCCATAGAGGAGGTGCTGCTAGAGGCATTATCTTGAGCCTTGGAAAAGAAAGCTTATAGGTGTATGGTGGCCAACTCAAGGAGAAAGTGTAGCAGACTGACATCTGCCATGAGTGGTGTATCCTAAGGTGCGAGAACCAACCAACCTATGGTGTATTTGTCAACATGACTAGTGTATCCATCAGCATAGTGAGAACCAACCAACCTAAGGTGCCCATCAGTGTGCAATGATCAATCTAGAAAGAAAGCATGTAGGCTTATAACTTTTCAAGTGGAACTGATCATCAAAATAGTCTATCATCAGCGGGACAGATGCTATCTAACCTAGAGCGACTATTGAGCGGGGAGCCTCGAGGAAGGACTGGACCTAGACTTGAAGCAGTCACGAGGGAAGGAGTTGCTAGGGAACTTATCCTAAACCTTAAATATACTTGACCCAGTCAGATCAGGAAGGCTAATCCAAGAAGAAAGCATAGCAGACTCACATCCTCTTAAATGAAGCCAACATGAGGTAGCTTACCGGCCATGCAGTAAGGCCTACCAAACTAACGAGGCACTCATCGGTGTGCAATGGCCAAGTAAAAGAGGAAAGCATAGCAGACTTACATCCTCCAAAGCAAGAAGACCACTAGGGTGACACACTAGCAAGGTAGCACGTCAGCCTGACCTAGAGCAGCTACTGTGTGAGTGTCACTGGGGCGTTATCTCAACTCAGAGTAGCCCAAGATAAAAGATATTTGTTTGTTTTATATGTTTGTGTGTAGTTTGTGTTTGTGTTTGTTGATGAAGGATAGAACATCGCTCGGGTTCCTTACACCTACCCTAAACACATCATGGTTAATTCACGAACAAGAATACTTTGAACATGGAAGAGATTGAATTCAAAATAAAAGTTTCATTGATGATAATTATTTTTAAACATGATTTATAATATTTTTCTAAGTAGATCCCACTGATTGGAAGCATGGGGCGCTCTCCTTTATCATTAATAAGTTGATAAGATCCTCTTAGGTAGGCCTTCTCTATGGCAAAAGGGCCTTCCCAAGTGGGTTCAAACTTGCCTCCCATCTTATGACAAGCAACAATCAATCTCCTTAAAACAAAAAATAAGCTCTCCTACTTGAAAAGCTATAGGATGGACCAACTTGTTGTGACCTTGAATCATTTTAGTTTTGTACAACTTGAGGTTTTGGCATGCCCATAGGCATCTCTCCTCCAAACCTTTGAGCTCTTCTAACTACAACTTGACGTTGTGCTCTGTTATGATCTTGCTACTCACAGCTATCCTTAGTGATGAGAGTTAAACTTTTAATGGTAGAATGGCTTCAAGCCCATACACTAAGGAGAAAGGAGTAGACTGAGTTGGAGTTCTATATGTGGTCCAGTAGGCCAATAAGGCTTCAACTAACTGCTCATGCCACTATCATTTGTTGTTATCGAGTGTCTTCTTCAGTATTTGGATGAGAGTTTTATTGTAAGCTTCTGCTAAGCCATTTTCCCTCAGGTAGTTGATGGTAGAATATCTCCAATCAATGTTGTGTCTTCAGAAAAAGTTTTAAATCTCAGTGCTCTTGAATGTAGTACTATTATCAGATATAATTCATCAAGGCACTCTGAACCTATATAAGATTTGGTTCCTAAAATACTAGAGTACATACTGAGCTGTGACCACTCTGAGCATAATCGCCTTCAGGCATTTGAAAAAATAGTCAGTAGCAATGAAGATGATTTGATGACCCTTGGAAGAATAAGGATCTATCGGACCCACTATGTCGGTACCCCAACACTCAAATGGCCATGAGGCCAATGTTGGATGTAGAATGTTGGGTGGTTGGTGTAGACCACACCATGTATTTGACATTTGTATCGCCTATCCATGCAATCTTTGATCATCGGCCAATAGTATCCTAATATCTTGATCTTGGCTTTCATCTTTGACGGATTTGGCTCCACATAATCAATATACCTCATCATGATCTTATGGGCTTCGGCTTGTCTAAATAACATAATGACATATGATCTAAAAGACCACCGATATAAGCCACCATCCACAACAGCATATAGAAAGTGCTCTTGCTTCATCTCGAGCTTGGGACTTCTCTTGAGGTAGTTTTCCTTTATTTAGGTAATCCATGAATGGTTGCCTCCAATCTAACTCCTCATCCTTTTGGTAATGGAAACCTACCCTTCAAGAGAGTACTTTTGAGTTCAACATCAATAAGAGATAAGACTTGTCTATTTTGGACCTTTATTGATATGGACTCATCCTCCGGATATGCCAACTCCTTGATAAGCTTGGCTAAAATATATGCTACATTCTCTCTCTCAAGGAATCTTATAAATGCTAACCTCTGATTTGGGCCAACAAGTCTATGGTGTACCTATGGTAGTGATGGAGCTTGGGCTTTATAACTTTAGAGACCCATTGATTTAAACCAGTTGAGAAGAATCAAGATGTTGATGTTCGATGCTTAGTAACTAACCTGCACCCACAATCGTAGCCTCATATTCGCCTTCATGTTGGTGTATGGATTGACAGATGATATGAGAATCTCATCACATCATGGTCGAGTTAAGAGAACTATTCCTACCCCGCTTTCTTGGAATAGTAGAATGGTTCTTCTCCTCTTTGAGAGGAAGCCGCACCATCAAAGTACATCTCTGGTGAATGCTAGTATCCCCTAAGTTCATGATTTGTTCATCATGGAGATCATCACTGCAGAGAAAGAAAGTGGGTGTCTAAGAAAAGAAGCGCTTGTCCTTTCCTTAGAGGGAGGAAGGTAATGTCAAACTATAAGAGGATCATGGACCATCATGCCAACCCCTGATAGTCGTGTCATGAGATACTCTATTGAATTGGTCCTAAAGATTAAGTTCACCTTATGAGGAAGCATGTAGTATTGTAGCTTTTGGGATGCAAAGATTAAAGCAAGGTAATGCTTCTCAATGGGTGGATAATTAAGGGATTAGATGGTCGAGGTAGTAAAGTGCATTTTTCTTCCCTTTGTCATTTTGGCCAACAATGCACCAAGGGAGTCATCCGATGTAGCAAAGTATGAGTAGCTTGCTTAAGATAGTCGCTAGAATCATGGTGTTATCGTAATGCTTGATGTATTTGAAGGCATGCTCACACTTATTATCTTAGTTGAACTTGGCATTCTTTTGACAAGTCGAGAATGGTCGACATCTTCCGATAAGTTGGATATAAAGCATCTTAGATATGCTAACCTCCTTGGAATGATTTGAGTTGAGTTAAACTTTTGGGGTGGAATTTCTAATATTTCCATTCCCGGATCTATTTTGATTCCCTAGTGATGGACAAAAAAGCCAAGGAATTTCTCCCAAATGCACACTTGTGGGGTTCATTTTCTTAACATTTGAAAACTACTCTCAAGTCAAAGAGATGGTCTTTCTTTTCTCTACTTTTGACCATGAGATCATCTTGATGATGAATGAGTTCATCAAAGATTCAAGTCATAGCCACCGGTATGTAGCACCATCATTTTAAGGTCGAAAGGCATGACCTTATATAAAAGTTTCCAATTGAGTTCTAAAAGTAGTGTTTCTTTCATCTTTAGGGGCCATCTTTATTTGGTTATATCTAGATGAGCCATCCATGAAAGAGAAGACATGAGATGAGGCAATGTCCACCATCAACTCAGAGATTGGTGGAAATTCATCTTTTGGACATGCCTTATTTAAATCCCTAAAATTGACATATATGTAAATTTGGCCATTCCTTTTCTTAATTGGGATGACGTAGGCTAACCAGGTAGGGTATTATTCTTCCCGAATGAAGCCAAAGACATCATCGCTTTCTTAACTTAAATGACTTTATTCTATGTCTAATCGTGTGTCTAGAGATTGCTTGATAGGGTTAGACATAGGCTCAATACTAGTTTATGGACCGCTACGCCATGAGCCAATCTAGGCATCTCTTCATAACTCCATGCAAAGTAGTCCTTAAACTCTCAATAGCCTAACTAAGTCATTGTTTCATTCAACAAAGAACCATGTATGTCGCGGATCTTCTTTAATTCCTAAGTTGATTTCGAGCTTGTCGATGGTTGACTTGATATCTTTTTTGAACTCGAGTGCATCTTTGACTTCAAAATCATCAAGTTTCTAAGCCAGCCTCATATGAGTTAATGTGATTTGAAAAGAGCCTATCAAATTCCAAATGATTGGTAATAACTAAGCAAGAATCATCATCATCACTTCATACCAATCATAATCTCATCATGATTGAGAGCTTTTGCATTTGTTCTTCCATATTCTTTGAAGTAGTCAAACTTATGCTTTGACCAAGTATGTGGGATTAACCATTTCTTTACTAAATTATGAACACAAGGCAAGTACTAATCAAAAGGTAATTCTATTAAATCTTTATATGAATCATCCTCAAGTTCTACATCAACTTCTTGACTTGAGGATGATGCTCCCAAAAGAACCTTTGAGTCTTCACACTGATGGATGACTTAGGGCTTCCTTAACTACCAAACCCTCATTTTGAGAAGTGGGTTAGAGCTAAGGTTCCCAACCGATGCCTAACATTTCACATATAGACTTGGATACACTTATGCTTTGCTTTGGAGCCTCTTCATTATTATCTAGCTCAAGTGTCACCTCCAAGGAAATCTACTATGAGAAGGTCGGTGAGCTAACCATATAAGACTCATCCTATGATTTAGATTCTAAGTCTATATGGATAGTGTGTGTACTCTTGGTAAGACATATCTTCTATTGGGTGGCCAATAAGGAGGTTTTCACCCCTAGGACTCAACTAGCCTCTTCCTCTAGGTGGAGGTCAATCCTACCCATATGTTCAATAAATAAACAGGGTGGAATCTAATGTCAAGCTCCACTTCCTCCTCTAAGTCTATTTCGCCTTTTATTTTTTTCATTTTCTTTTTCTTTTCTTTTCTTTTTTCTTTTCTTTTTTTCTTTTTTTCTTTATATTTTTTTATTATTTTAAACTTTGGCCAAGTTCGTGAGAATAGACTTATTGATTTTGAGGGAGGTAGTAAGATATCCTCATATATGCCAACCTTGTGAACTTTAAATGGCTTGAGATCTCCTTTGACATAAACAATCCCACCTCTCACCATACACTAATGTAGAGAGGATGGAACTATGTTGTTCTCATATATCCATGGTCTCCCAAGCAAAGTGTTGAAAGATGTATCCAAGTCTATAATGTGAAATCATCTATCCCCAACACTATGGAGTGTGATTCACCTTTTCCCTTTCTTAAACTTAGGAGTCTTCTAGACACTAAAACTTCCCTAGTCATAAGACACTTCTAACAATTAGGTAAACACTTAACCTAAGCCTAAAGACTTAGAATGGTTAACCATAGATTATAGGTTGATTAGATAATAATCCACCCTACAACCCAAATCCAATCCATATTCACCTTCTCAAACCAAACCTCAAGTTCAATTTAAAACATCAAATTCAAATCAAAACCCAAATTCCAAAACCAAATGATTGAAGCCCATGATCAAATCCAAACTTGAAAACCTTCCTATGTATGACCTAACCCATGGACTTAGCCAAATCTTAATCCAATAATCCAAAATCAATTGATTTTCTCATAATCAATTTATATCATCAATCATCTTCCTAAATATAAATCAAATCTATATTCAGATGATCAAATATAAATCAAATTAAATCAAAACCCTTCCTATGCCATATGACCTATCCCATGGACTTAGCCAAATCTTAATCCAAATCAAGTCAAACTCAATTGATTTTCTCACAAATCAATCTTTTCAATCATCTTCACAAATTTAAATGAAAAATACATTTAAATCATCAAATCTAAATCAAACCAACAAAATCCAAACCTAAGCCACATGACCCCAACTCCATGGACTTAGCCAAATTCCATCATTCCAAAACCTTCAATTGATTTTCTCATGAATGAATCATACCTTCAATCATATTCACAAATATAAATGAAATATACAATCATCAAGCCAAACCAAAATCAACCTAGTCAAACCTTAACTTTTGACTTGAAATGTTCAAATGAAATAAACCCATTTGAACCAAGTTAAATGAATTGAATTTATATATCAATCCCAAATCCATATATAAACTCAACTAAATCAAACTCAACCAAAAATCAAGCCAACTAAACCCAATTGGTCCACTTGACCCAAAGTGGCCAATTTGACCTATTTGAGCCAAGTTCTAATCCTACCCAAATTGGATTGAACCAAGCCAATCAAAACCTCCCATCATGATTGTTGATCACCCTAGGTTGATCAATTATCATAAATTGCATCAAACCAAGTCAACTTTGGTCATTTGACCAAGTCATCCCTTAACCCATATGAACCAAAACTAGCCAAATTGCAACCTAAGCCAAATCCTTGAAACCAATGATTCATACCAAATCAAAATCAATATTTGAATATGACTTGACTTTCAATTAAGTCAAACAAAACCCAATTGGCCCTCTTGACCCAAGTTGATCCAAATTGACCTAAAAGACCAAATTGGGTCAAATCAAAATATAAACCAAATTGATTACAACCAATGGCTCAAGTTCATTCCAAATTGATTGTTGAACTTGACCAAAGCCATGTTTGATCCAATTGACTACCTAAACAAGTTGGCCTAAAACCTAAATTAATTGAAACTAAAGCCTACCATCATCTTTAATTGGTCAACTAAACCCAAACCAACATCCAATCCAAGTTAATTTGGACAATTTGGTCAAATTGGTCAACTTAACCCATTTGACCAAAATGAATTCAAATGAGCCAAAATCAAATCTAAGCCAAACTAAATGAAACCAATTGAACCAAAATATCCCAAATGATCATATGAACTTGACCTAACCCTTGGTTTGACCTACTAATTGGTCAACTTGACCCAACCCAATAATTTGACCTAAATGAGTCAAATTGAGCCAACCCTAACCAAATCAACTCCAATTGACTTGAAATTTAGGCTAACCCACTTTTGGATCATTTGAAATCATCCAAATCAAATCCAATGCCAAATGATCATTCTACCCTTAGGTCAAGGCATCACATGAGACAACCATGTAAGTGGTCATTTCCATTCCTTGGCCACTTGGTACTCTCTCAATGGTCCACCTAGGCACAAGACACTCCCAACCTGATCCAAGGGTGGTTGGACTGACCCATGGGAGGTGAAATCACCTCACCCCTCCCATTGAGCATTTCAAACCCATAGGACACCCATGATTCCTCTTGACCACCTCCACAACTTCAACCAACCAAGCCAACTCACTCCTCCTCCATCCATGACTCGAGATGGTCTGATGACCACTAGAAGTCAAACCCAATCCCACCATCAAAATGAACGGTGGTATACACCCCCTCATTTTCACTCAAACACAAAAATCATTCCTCAGAGCCCTAGCTATGCAAGATAACCTGCCAGAGCCATTCCCTAAGCTCCCAAGCTTGTTCCTCGATTGGAAAATGCCATTCCTGTCCATTTCAAAATAGGGCACTCCCATTTCCCTAAGCTCCCAAGCTCGTTCCTCGATCAAAAAATGCCATTCTTATTTGTCCCAAATAGACACTCCATTTCTAACTAACTTACCATTTCTCCATCAAACTCAAATTAACTTTGCATGCACCTTCCCTAGGCCAATAATGAATCATCTCCCAAGCTTCTTGAGCATGGGAGGTGGGACTTCTATCAAAGTTGAGCTCCAAATCATCGGCCATGGCTTAACGTGAGGAATTGATCCAATTGTTGCTCAATAGGGCTTCTCTCCACTAGATGAAGCTTCCTCAATCATTCGAGCCACCATCTTGAGCTCCGTGAGGTATGCTTCCAAAATGATCCTGGAAAAATGGGTTGGAGCTTTTGAAGAAAACCATCTCTTGTGATCTTGACCGCTGGATCCCCTCCGATCGTCGTGAAGGTGTGGGATCCTTTGTTGATCCAAGCCAAAGCTTCGGATCAAGTGAGCAATGGAGGATGGACTCCATTCTCCTCACTGCATGATGTTAGATCACCCATCATTCATTCACTTGATCAAATGGATGGTTGTGATTAGATCGCGATTTGATTTAATCTTATTAAGCTATGGATTAATCATAGCCATCGATCTTAGATCGAGATGGAGAAAGCATCCCACCACATAGCCTGAGTCGATAAGTTTTAAGTAGCCAATCCTAAACCTAAACCTAAAATAAAACTAAATAAAAAACCTAAACCTAAAAAATAAACCTAAAAATAGAACCTAAAAATAACCTAAAACCTAAACTAAAAAAACCTAAACCTAAAATAAAATAAAATCAACATAAACCTAAAAAAAAATAAACTAAACTAAAATAAATAAAACCTAAACCTAAACCAAAAAATAAATTAAACCTAAACCTAAACCCAAACTAAAAGAAAATAAACTAAAAATAAACCTAAACTAAAAAATAAAACTTAAGAATAAACCTAAAACCTAAACCTAAAAAAACAATATCAAAACCTAAACCTACACCTAAAAATAAAAAATAAAACCTAAACCAAAAAATAAGATAAAAATAAAACTCAACTAAAAAAATAAACCTAAACCTAAAACTAAACCTAAAAAATAAACTAAAACAAAAAACCTAAACTAAAATAAATAAAGCAAACATAAATAAACTAAACTAAATAAAAATAAAAAATAAACTTAAATAAAAATAAAAAATAAAATAAACTAAAATAAAAAAAAAATAAACTAAATAAACCTAAATCTACCAATTTACTTAATTTTTTTTTGAAAAAAACATAAACCGTAAATCCTAAACCCCTAAACTGTAAACCTACAATTCTAAACCCTAAACCACCCTAAACCATAAACCATAAACCATAAAAAAACTTCAACCTTCAAACTTAAACCTTAACACTAAACCCTAAACCCTAAAAGCATAAACCCTAAAATTGTAAAACCTAAACCCTAAACCCTAAACCCTAAACTCCTAACCCTAAACCAAAACCAAAACTAACTAAATAAATTAAAAATAAACCTAAACCTAAAAACTTAATAAACCTAAACCTAAACTTAAACCCTAAGAATGGGTAGAACCTTGACAGAAAGAACATCACCATCAACCAGGCTTAGTATAGATATAGTGGAGGCTAACGGGGGAGTGGTGGTGGGGGGATCTGGAGGTGCAATGGATATGTAGGTGGTTGGAGCAAGATGGTTATGGAGGAGAGGATGGAGGTTACAACCGCGGGGGGCGAGGGAGAGATCGGGGATATGATGGTGGATCCGCCACTGAGAGGTTGGGGTGGTTAATGGGAAATAGATAAATCAAGAACAAATAATTTGATATGCTTATGCTATGCCTTTACATTAGGATGATTCTAGTTATCTGGTTTTGATTTTCTATGTGTGCTCATTTTTCATCTATGTCATCGCTTGTGTCTTAGAAACTAGGTGTGTTACTTGGTTGATGAAATCGAACAGAAGAAATATTGAATATGAATTTTTTCTCTACTAAAAAACCAAAAACCCTAAACCCTAAACTAAAACCTGAACCCTAAACCTAAAACCAAAATGAATAACCCAAAACCCTAAACCGTCAAAACCATAAACCCTAAACCCAAAACCCAAAACCCTAAAACCTTAAACCCTAAACCCTAAACCCTAAACCTAAAACCCTAAACCCTAAACCCTAAGCTCTAAACCCTAAAACCTAGAACCCTAAACCTTAAACCCTAAATATTAAACCCTAAACCCTAAACCTAAATCTAAAACCTAAAACCTAAACCTAAACTAAATAAAACTAATAAATAAAAAACCTAAACATAAATAAAATAAAATAAAATAAAATAAAATAAAAACCTAAACTAAAACATAAACCTAAAAATAAAAATAAAAAAAAATATAAACTAAGCTAAAATAAAATAAATAAAAACCTAAACTAAACTTAAAAAATAAAATAAACCTAAAAAAACCTAAATATAATAAAACCTAAATAAAAAATAAAAAATAAAATGAACCTAAATAAAATAAAATAAAACTAAATAAAAACTAAACCTAAAAAATAAATCTAAATATAAACCTAAAATAAATAAAAAATAAAACCTAAACCTTACACTAAAAAAAACCTAAACCTACAATAAATAAATAAAAAATAAACCTAAACCTAAACCTAAACTAAAATAAACTAAATTAACATAAATAAAATCTGAACCTAAACCTATAAACTAAACCAAAAAACCCTAAACTAAATAAAATAAAATAACTAAAATAAACCTAAACCTAAACTAAAAAATAAAACCTAAAAATAAACCTAAAATAAAACCAAATACCAAAACTAAATAATAATAAATAAAACTAAACCTAAACCTAAAAAAAAACTAAATAATAAAATAAAAAATAAAAATAAACTAAAATAAACATAAACCTAAACCTAAGCTAAAAAATAAACTAAAATAAAATACTAAAATAAAAATATAAAATTAAACTAAACTATATAAAAAATAAAATAAACTCAATAAAAATAAAAAATAAACCAAAAAATTTGGTTTACTTAATTTAAAAAGAAACCCTAAACTGTAAACATAAAACCCTAAACCCTAAAACTAACTCTAAACTCTAAACCTTAAACCCAAAAAACTAAACCCTTAAAAAACCTAAACCCAAAGCAAAAAACCCTAAACCCTAAACCCTAAAAAAATAACCTAAACCCTAAAACTAAAAAAACCCTAAACCATAAACCTAAACCCTAAAGTTTAAAATAAACCTAAACTAACCCTAAAAAATAAAGCCAAAATAAACTAAACACTAAAATAATGTAACCTAAACCCTAAACCTAAACCTTAAATAAAAAATAAACCTAAAACCCTAAAGCAAAGCTAAAAAATTAAACCCTAACCTAAACAATAAACCTAACCTAAACCTAAACACTAAACCCTAAACCCTAAAAAAAAAATCCTAAACCCTAAACCTTTAAACTCTAAAATAAAACCTAAAAATAAACTAAATAAACATAAATAAATAAATAAATAAACCTAAACCTAAATAAAATAAAAAATAAAATAAAATAAAATCTAAACTAAAACCTAAACCTAAACCTAAAAATAAAATTAAATAACAAAATAAAAATAAACTAAAATAAAATAAATAAAAACTTAAACTAAACTAAAAAATAATATAAACTTAAGAATAGAAAAAAATAAATAAAATAAAAATAAATGTAAAATAAAAAAATAAACCTAAAATAAAATAAATAAAACCTAAACCTAAAAAAATTAACCTAAAAATAAATAAAAAAATAAAATTGAAATGCTAATCTTAAAAAAAAAACCTAAACTTAAATTAAAAATAAAATAAATAATATAAAATAAAGTTAAACCTAAACTAAAATACCCTAAACTAAAATTAATAAAACCTAAACTTAAACCTAAAATAAACTAAACCTAAACCTAAACATAAACAAAATAAAATAAAATAAACTAAAAATTAACCAAAACCTAAACTAAAAAATAAAACCTACAAATAAACCTAAAATAAAACTAAACCTAAACCTAAAAAAAAAATAAAATAAAAACCTAAACCTAAAATTAAAATAAAAACTAAAATCTAAATATAAAATATAAAATAAAAATAAAACCTAAATCTAAACTTAAACCCAAAAAATAATGTAAAATTAAAAATCTAAACTAAAATAAATATACTAAACTAAATAAAAATAAAAAATAAAGTAAACTAAAATAATTAAGAAATAAACTAAATATACTAAATAAACCTAAACCTACTGGTTTAATTTCTCTAAACCCTAAAACCCAAAATCCTAAACCTAAACCCTAAACCCTAAACCCAAAAAAAAAACCCTAAACCTTAAACCCAAATAACATAAAACTTATAACCCTAAACCCTAAACCTAAAATCTAAACCCTAAAACCTAAACATAACCCTAAACCCTAAACCCTAAGCCCCAAACCCTAAACTTAAACATAAAGTAACTAAATAAATTAAAAATAAACCTAAACCCTAAGAACCTACAAGGAACATCATAAACCAAGCTTATCTAGATGGAGGTGAAGCGAGAGGTGATGGTTATCAGTGGGGGATCTAGAGGTGTTATATGGAGGTGGTGGTTAAAGTGGTAATGGAAGTGGGAGGAGCTATAAGGTTATAAATATGGTGGGAGGAGAGATCTAAGATATGATGGTGGATCCCACTACCGATGAGGTGGTTCATGAGAAACTAAAGAAGATCCATAGCTTATGAAACTATGTCTTCACAACAAAGATGGTTCTAATTAAACTATGCTCACTATTTTATCTATGTAGTGTCTAAAAACATGGTGTGTTACTTGGTTCATGAAATAAAAAAATAATCTAATTTTTCTCCTGTTAAAAAAAAACCAAAACCCTAAACCCAAAACTAAAACCTAAACCAGAAACCTAAAACCTAAACACTAAACTCTAAAAACCCTAAACCCTAAACCTTAAAACCTAAAACCTAAACCCTAAACCCTAAAACCATAAACCCTAAACCCTAAACCCTAAAACTTAAACCCTAAATCCTAAACCCTAAACCCTATACACTAAACCCTAAACTAAACCCTAAAAAAAGCTAAAAAAATCTAAACTTAAACTAAATAAACCCAATAAAAAATAAATAAAACCTAAACCAAAATAAAAAATAAATAAATTAAGACTAAAACCTAAACCTAATCCTAAAATAAAATTAAAATAAAGACTAAAATAAATAAAATAAATAAAAACCTAAACTAAAGTAAAAATAAAACCTAAATAAAATAAAACTAAACTAAAATAAAATAAACCTAAACCAAACTAAAAATAAACTAAACTAAAATAAATAAACCCACCTAAACCTAAGCTAAATAAAATAAAATAAACTAAAAACCCTAAACCTAAACTAAAAAATAAAACTTGAAAATAAACCCAAAAATAAAACCTAAACCTAAACCTAAATAAAATAAAACCTAAACCAAACTTAAAAAAATAAAAATAAACCTTAAACCCTAAACCCTAAACCTAACCCTAAACCTTAAACTAAACTTAAACCTAAACCTTAAACCTAAACCTAAAAAACCATAAATCCTAAACCATAAACCCTAAACTTATTTTACATTTTACGGGGTTATGTCTTATCTTTGATTCTTATCTTTTTTTCTCTTTTTTTTAGTCCTGGCTACTATCTTCTACCTTATTACTCTGGTTGCTAGTGGATGACATGTTTTCTCTCCTATTTTCTATTTTGCACGTTTGTTTTGTTGACTCTCTTGAACTTGAATTACTTTTTGCTAGTTTTTCATGGTTGGATGGGTGGCCTTCCTAGTGGGAACTACTATTCCTTCTAGGCCTTATTTTGGAGAGTTTCTGCTACTTTTGGGAATGCCTCCCAGTTCTTATTATTTATTTTGGATCATTCTTTGCCTTGGTTTTGTGTTTGGTTATTCTCCTAGTATTACTGGGTGCATTATTTAGGTTTTATGTTGTTATTATGCTTTATATGTTAGTCTTTTTTTGCTAGGGAAGTTTGTTTAGTGGTCGCTAGCTACTATTTCCTTTCTATGGTGGTTTTGCTTCTTTGGACCTGTGTGTGCTTTATTTGGTTTTCTACTTTTCCTTGGCGGGGATGCTTCCTTTGGTTACTTATGATGGGTCGGTCTCTGTGGTTGCCTTATGGGTATATTTTACTTAGTTGGTTTGGTTGGAGGACTTTAGTTGTCCTTGGAATCTTGGTTGGTTGATTTTTTCTTGTTAGTCTTTTCCTTCTTCTTGGACAATTTGCTGGAGCCTTTACTATGCTAATCGAACCTTTATTGATCCTTTTGGATTGGATTTTTTTGGTATCGGGTGGTTGGTGGCTGCGTTTGGCCATCTTTTATGTGGCTGTTTTGTCTTCTAGTGATTTTCACTAGTTGCATCTTATGTTTCCTTCAATTGATGGTTTCATTTATGACTGTTAGTCATTTGTGGTTGCTCACCCTAGTTTGGTTTTGGATGCTACTAGTTGGTACTTTGTCTTGAGGGCTCCTATCTTGGTTTTGTTGGCTATTTCTCTATTAATTGGCATGGGTCTCGCTTGATGGTGGTTTTGGTTTTCCTGGTTTGAGCTGGATGGGTATTTGGATAATGGTTGTTTGTTGAATTTGTTTTAGCCTCTAGGTTATTATGATTAGTCTATGGTTTATTTTTTGGTGGTTTGGTCGCTAGCTAGTTGTCGTTTGCTCTTATTTAATGGTGCAGATCTGAACTCTATAGACTCCTAGCCTTGGATGTTTACTTGTAACAGGTATGCTGGCTATGATGGCTTTAATGTTACTCACCTCTTCTCTCTTGGTAGCATTACATATGATTGTAACCCTTCTTTATGAAGTTTGGATGCTCATATGTATTGTTGCCTCGGGATGATCTTAATTGAGCCTGAGCCTTCTCTTTCTCAACTCTATCCTTTTCCTCTCTCCATCCTTATCCTTTTTAGCTATGACTTTTGCCTTTGTAGTGTTTTGTAGATTTCTTTTACAGGTTGGAACTTTGTAGAGGGAATGGCCATTACTCAATCAACCTAAGTGCTATTGTTGTGGATCTTGCTTATCTTACTTTCTCAAAGGAATCATGAACTATTGCTGACTCATCCTTTTACTATTTTTAGCATTTGTTTTAGTCTTACTCTATGTCTTCTTCTCTTATGATTTTTAGTTTTTGTATTTGCTCTTTTATTTTATTTTTTTAATGTACTTAGATGGGGGTTTAGCTCTTTAGGTTTCTTGTATCTCTGAGAGTAGAATCTTATCTTTACCCCTTTTAAAGACATTATATCTTTTCCTTTATGGTAATAAAATTCTAACTTTCCCCATAAAAACCTAAACCTAAACCCTAAACAATTAAACCCTAAAACCCTAATCCCTAAACCCTAAACCCTAAACACAAACCTAAAACTAAACCCTAAACCCTAAACATAAACCCTAAAACTCTAAACCCAAAACTAATCCTAAACCCTAAAGATAAACACTAAACCCTAAACCCTAAACTTAAACCCTAAAGCATAAAACCTAAAACCTAAACCCTAAACCCTAAACCCTAAACCCCCTAAACCCTAAACCCAAACCCAAACCTAAACCTAAAGTAATTAAGAAATTAAACCTTAAAACCTAACAAACCTAAACCCAAACATAAAACCCTAAGAATGGGGAACCTTGACGATGTGAACATCACTTCACAAGGCTCTAGATCTGGGAGGCTGAGGTGGTGGTGGTTATCATAATGGTGGTGGATCTAGAGGTGCTAGTGGATATGGAGGTGGTTAGAGTAGTGGTGGTATGGAAGCAAGAGGAGCGAAAGGTTATGGTGGCATGAGGAGAGATCAAGGATACAATGGTCGATCCCAGTAGTTGAGAGGCCGAGGTGGTTCTAATGGGAACTGCAAAAATTGAAGAATGGTCGATCTGATCTACTACTTATAGAACTGTGTCTTTACAGTAGAGATGGTTCTAGTTATCTAGGATTTTTGATTTGCTCTATGCATGCTCATTTTTTATCTATGTCATTGTGTCTCAAAAAACTTATGTGGTGTGAGATGACACCACAAGATCTTAGGGAGTTATTGAAATGATCGGTATGACATTAAGAAAGATGCACTATCTCAAAAGATAGAAATCATCTATAATGGACCCATATTAAGCCGATGTTCATTGTTCTTCATGGAGGCAAGCCATAGTTAATTACATCCTAAGGGATGTGAATCCTTAAGAATACTCGACATTAAAGTAGTAATTAAAGTCTCAAAAGATTTCCTACTATCAAAGGATTATTTGTATTGGAAAATTAAAGTGGAAAACTCAAGGAGAAGACTTATTATCAAAGCCAAAGGAAATGAGTAGGGAATGCACTAAGAAACCTAGTGAGCATTTCAACCTATCCTATAAGCCTTTAGAATTTTGAAATTGAAGAGAAGATCAATTTGTTAAAGTTGACATTAAAAAGCTAGGACTTGTAATCCAACAACACAAGATTATGGAGATGCTAAGAGGTGAGGATTTATGCTTGTAAAGAAAGAAACAACCACCTTGGATCCTAAATATAGGAGCTTTAGCATAAGCCAAAGCGCAACCTAAATCTAAGTGAAAATAGGCATATGGTTTAACTCACAAGAGGATAAACCACCCGACTGTTAGACTTACAACCATCTGGAGTGGCAGCCAGCTAACACCCCTATGCTTTAAATCTAAGAAGTTCGATCATATGATTTGCAAGATTAGTTAGGTTGTTGTTTAATTAGAAAGAAACTAAAGTCCTTAAACCCACTCCCTAAGAGACTAGAGCATGAGTGGTATGAGCATATGACTTAGTCTAATGTAAAATATTTTCATATTTTATTTATTTTGACACTTCATTTTGACAAAGGCTTTCCATTTATGATATCTATATGCATGAGAAAATAAGGTTGTTGGCTAAATCAGCAAGAAAGGGGTGTTTTCCAAGACAAAGGATGCCCTCACAGTCAAGCATTCCTATCTTGCAAGGATGGAAATCCTTATTTTTAAGAGTGAAATAATATGATGTGCATGTTGTTGGCCATTCAACATTCAAAGGTTTACTAAATCTTTTAATTATCTTGATTCATGTCATAGGCTTTATGTGAGGTTATGAATTATTTAAAACTTTAGTTATGAGTTGTAGTTGGGTAGAAAGGTTAATTTTTTTCTAAGAGCCTAATCGCATTCAAGGCCACACATTCAAACATCAAACATATAAAGAAATTAAGAAAATCTTGTCATCTTAATTGTGTACTTTAAACACAACATCAAACAAATTTTATAGCTAATGTAAAAGAGTAACATGCCAATGTGATTGGGTAACCATACAAAAAGAAAAATGAGTAGCTGAGCTCTACCCTTATACAACTGGTACATAAAAGAATAATTTATAATTTATAATTTATAAACGATAAATGTTATGGGGGGTCTTCATGTATTCATGTATCTTCCATCTTATTTGACTTGGTTTGCTCCACTTCAATGGTTTCACATGGCCTCCCATGATAAAGCCTTATATGCTCATCCTTATCCCCACAGCACTAATCCTAATTCCTAATGTAAAATTACATTAAAATAGGAAAAGTAAATCTAACTACACCTATAAGATAAGTGTTAGCTAAAGACACATACAACCCATGTAGTTATATTTATAATTTGGACTTAACACCACATGGGTAACCAAGCCCATTTGTCCTAACTTGAATTATGCTTAGGGGCTTAAGCAACCAGAGAGCATTTATATTTATTTTTAAGTGACCCTTAAACATAATCCCTTACAAAAAAAATTTGATTAGGCTAATCACACCTACCATCTAGTCTATAAAACATACACATAACATCCGGTCTAAAATAATACATCAAAATAAAACATACATCACACCATGCCTCTAACATAAGGCTAGAAGTGGTGACTTAATCTAATGTGTGTGTATTAAGGCTTGTGGTATGTCTAACTATTTAGAGTTAAGATTTTCTAAGTGTAGAAAGATTCAACTTAAAGGGTGGTTTCACTTCAAGTTCTTTAATTAATTTGCAAGTTTTAATTTGTGTTTTCTTTTGTTTCATATAACTACACTTAGCAACTAAGTGTTGTAGAGAGAAGAAAATAGGTTGGCCTTTTCATCCCTTACCATAAACCATTTCTAAAGCCTATTAATTTGATTTAGTTCTCTTTAGTGAATGGCTTATTACACATTTTAGATTAATCCTAAGTTTTGGTTCTCTTTAAATAATATTCAATGTGAAATGCTTCTTAAGATTAATCTAATTGAAATACTATCACATTACATGCTAAATCATTCCTCTCCATCACATGTAACAAATATATGATTAATTCTTAATTATACCTACACATACAATATGTTTTAGCATACTTGAATGATGGATGTGAGTATGTACATTTGAAGCTTTATATTTCTCCTCTGATTGAATTATTTTTTCATATTAATTTAAGGCAATATCTAAATTCTTATGCAAAAAATACATAGGGATGAAATTAAAACATGTCATTATTAACCAAAAGTGAGGTAATCAAATGACCTCCTCCTTGGGTCCTAAAGCCTCATATTCTAGGGATATCCTATATACCTTTACATTCAAACCATATGTAAATTTACATGCATGAACATAAGAAAGAAGCTCCAAATCACATTATCAATTAATTCAATCACTTGAACAATTGCAAATGCATGTATTTATAATAAAAAGGAAGGATTGCCATTCTCTAATTAAATACACACATGTATGTATAAAAGACATAAGCAAGTACATGCCTTTGTTAAACTTGGGAAGTGAGGTAATCAAATGACCTCCTTAGGGTTTGCTAAAGCCTAGTATTCCTAGAATGTTTAGACTATATACCACTTTTCTTAGATACATACGCATGTATTCATAATTTGGAGAATGAAAATCATGCAAAAAAATTGATATTTAATTTGATTGATTCATTTATGTATACGAATTAAAGCCTCATCCAAATTATAGTATTGAAATACATAAGAATAAAATCAAATGGAGTATGTGCCATTGTTAAACTAGGGAAGTGAGCTAATCACATAACCTCCTTAGGGCTAATTAAAGCCTCATAATTTCTGGATGTCCAGACTATATATCCATTAACATTCTCACTTACATAAATCAATACATGAATAAACTGAAAGGAGCTTCACTTCATACATTTAAGCTATAATCACATGCATCTCCTATGTATTTATAACTTGCACTCATTGCATATGTAACCATTCATTTATAAGCTTTGTATTTAATAGTGATAATAGCCACACATATTATAATTTAAATCAACACATGCAAGCTTGACATAAAGGAAACCCATTTGACTTAATTAATTTTGAAAAGATGAATGTGTGATTTCAAATGACATACAACATTTAACATGATTGAAAAGGAATGAATGAGCATAAACATGTGATTTCATTCAATTAAATTAATTCCTAAGGACAATCAAATCAAATAAAAGCATTTAAACAAAACCAACACTTTTTAGTTATCACTTTCAATTTCATATTTGATTTGGTTTGAAGAAATGAGGAAAAATTTGTTGATCCTAACCCATTCCCATGTTTGGGATTTAATTGGTTTAATGAAAAGTAATTTAGTTGATTTTATGGGTTAATTAAGTTGTATTATGCATTAAATACATTAATTAACCCTTACCTATGTTGCCTTAATTTAATTAACTAAGTAATTATGATCCAACATGATATGTACATACATTGGAAATTAAATCAGCAATGAACCTAAGAAATGAAAGATGCCAATGCAATTGGCTCACTCGCTGATTAATTAAGTTAAGAAACTTAATTAAGTACTTTCATGGTTTTCCACACATGTGGGTTAACCATAATTTTCTTAAATGTCTTAGATATTGAACACCCAAATATTTACCAATGAATTGATTAATTAAGATTCCATCTGATTACATATTTTCAAATTGATTAATTTGGCAATTTAATTAATGAATTAAAGCATCACTAATCCCAAATTAATTAATTTCATTCAAGTGAAATGGACTTAGGGAAAAGATTAAAAGAGGTCCCAAGCTCATTCCCTCTATGCCCATTCACCATTACAATGATTAGTAAGCCAATTCAATGATTTTCTTACTATTTAGAATATTAATTAATACTAATTAATTAGGAAAGTAATTAAGGTTAAGATAACCAATTTTCCACAACCAACCAAGCAATAAATACCAAGAAAATTATGGGACAGAGGTCATCCCATTAATCAACCTCAAAAGTTTAGATTAATTACTTAGGTAATTAGAGAGTAATTAAGCTAATTATATTTTTAATTAAATTTAAATTAAGCCTTAATTATTATTCAAAATTAACTGGGATCAATTTTAATTGAATCTCTTCTTAAATACCTTCAAAATATTTACTTGAATTTTTATGAGTTTTCTATGATTTGTTATAATTTTCCAAAGTTTTAGCTGATTTAAACAATTTTCTATGATTTTTATAAAGTCTTTTAATTTATTTTAACTATTAGAACTTCACAATGCAATATCTCTCAATTCATAAATCCTTTTAACTTGAAATTTTTATGGAAGGTAGATTTTACATTCAATTTTTATCTCAAAGAATTTCAAATCAATTTGATGTGTCTTTATGGTATAATTAATGATATTTAATTTTCCCTAAAGCTTAAATTAAGCTCACAATATTCTGTAAAATTTAGGGCTTTTGGATTCATTGGATTCATCTCAAAAAAGTAAATCCAACAAGCCCTTATTTTTAATTTTTAGTTAAGTATTTTATTTTTTGTAAATTTTTGAAGTTTCAGGTGTTTTTAATTAATTTTTAAAAAGCCTAAAATCCCTAATTTCTTACTTAACCTAGTCACTCAAGAGGTCGATCGGACATGGCACTATGCGACTGGCTGGAGCGATGCTGCCTCAGATGAGTGGGAATGCGAATAGGGATGCATGGATTGGATCCGACCATCTAATCATAGATCAGATGATCCAGATCGATACGCACGATCCACATGATCTGAGTTGCATGATCCATTGAATAAAGCTGTGAGATCCACACAATTTGAACTGTCCATCTCCCTGAATGGGAGATCGGATAGTTGTTAGGTATTCTAGCACAAGAAATGGATGGAACACTATTCCAAGCAGGATTTTTGTGATTCTTGTAAAGAAATTGAATGAAAAACTTCATTTTAGGCTCAATTTTCCAGCGATCTACTCTAAAAATCACTCCAAATGCATGGGGTTGATGTAAAATAAAAAAAATACAATGGTAATATAAAGAAAATTCTTAAAATTGAACAAAAACCATTACAAACAAAAGAACCTAAGGCCGGCTACCATTTTAAAAAGTTATCTCAGCAAGATTGAATTCTAGTGGTGGTGATGATCCGAGCGTGCTCTTGAGTGGATGAAGCAGCTTTAGAATGCCTTTGGGCTCTTACTTCACTTTAGAATAAAGTATCCACCAATGGCCGCCATTCCTCACCAGAATCTAGTTGATTTTGATGGCTTTTACTCAAAAACTAAGCGGGAATAATTTCTAGTTGGTTTGGGAGCTCTAGGAGAGTGAAATGAGTGTATGAGGAAGAGTTTTTGCCCCTGTATTTTTTATCTCCTTACAATGGCCGAAAATCACCTCATTCATGGTGATTTTTGGCTCTAAGTGGGTGTTCACCCACTCTTTAGAAGTGTCTTATGACTAAAGAAACCTTAGTGTTTAGAAAGTTCCTCAATCTAAGAAGAGGAGGTTGAAAACTCACTCCAAAAGTCAGGTCAACAAAAGGACCACCCCAATAGGTGTGATGTAACTGACAAGGCACACCGCATGTATTGCCATTGACCGAGGTGATCAACAACATCAAAAAGATTTCAAACACTAATTAAAATGATTTATACCTAAATCCAAAAGGTAGATAGAATCACAATCTGAGTGCAAAGAAGCTCTCTTTATGCCAAGGGCATAAGAGAGCAAGATGTAATCCATGGGGGATTGAGTATGTGAACCTTCCACTAGGGAAGCTGGTTCAAGCTATCCCCTGAGGATATGTATTTGAGTTTGATTGTGATTATGATTTGTTTGGGTGTGTATCCACCGGGATAAGAATCTATAATGCTATGATTGGGAATGTGAACATACTAGGGAAGCAAGTTCATTCTATCCATTGGGATAAGAGTTTGATGGTATTTCTTATGGCTCCACGGGAGATTAATTTGATTCGCTAAGGAGAAGTTTGGTTTGTTCAATATGTTTTAATTTGACCCACTAGGAAGGTTGGTTTCAAATTTAGTTATTATTATTGGTGTGTGATGGACCCATTTAGAAGGGGTTATGTCGGCCTTGACCTATCTCAGATTTACAAATCCAAAGGGATAGTCTACTTGCCATAAGGTAGGATTATCTGACCTAAGTGGTTGCCTATTGGATTACAATGGCTATACTTAAGAAGAAAGCATAGTAAACTTAAATCTTTTAAAGTAAGGATCAACTGCTTGGGTGATCTGTTGGATCTATAAAAAATTAAACCCGACCTAGTGGCGACTACTGAGTGAATGCCACTAGGGGACTTATGTCAACTCAAAAGTAGTTAAGATTAATTTCATTAATTTAAATGATTTTTTTAATTTGAATTGGTTTGTTTTCATTTGTTTTAATTTCATTTGATAGATCCCATCGTTGTGCGATGGACCACACTGAGAAGGGGCTGTGTCGGTCTTGGCCTATCTTAGATTTACCGATCCAAAGGGGTAGTCTACTGGCTGAAGGGTAGGACAATCCAACTTAAGGGGTGCCTTTTGGTGTGCAACGACTTTGCTAGACAAAACATAGCATACTTACATCTCCAAAGCAAGTAATAACTGCTAGGGTGAACCATTTGATGCGCAACAAATTGAACCAAAGGTGCAACGCCGGTAAAGAATGCATAGCAGACTTACATCTGCCAAAGCCCGGACGACCACCGAGGTAACCTATTGGTGGTAGACTAGATTGAACCTGACCTAAGGGTGACTATTGAGAGAGTGTCATGGGGGACTTATCTCAACTCATGAGTAGTCAGGCGATTCCTATAGGGAGTTTTGCTGACACTGCCCTAAAGAGAGGATGCCTACTTGGGAAAGGTGTCGTAGGGGGCATTAATTCCTAATCCACAAGCAAATATATATATATATATATATATATATATATATATATATATATATATATATATTATTTGTTGGCCTAGACCTATCTTAGATTTACTAGACCAAGGGAGAATCTATGCATCCACATAATAGAATCTCTAACCACAGGGGTGGTTAATACGAAATGGTGACTGTCCAATCCAGTAGTAACTCGAGTTGTGTCTAAATGAGGTCGCAAAGGATGTGAGCCAAATAGAGTACCCACAAGGGAGGTACCACTAGCGTTATCTTAGACCCTGTAAATAAGAAAGCTTGTAGGTGTACGGTTGCCAACTCAAAGAGAAAGCGTAGCAGACATACATCTACCATGAGTGGTGTATCCACTAAGTGGGTCACAGTCAGCATAGCGAGCACCAACCAACCTAAGGTTCCCATCGGTGTGTGATAATTAGTCTAGGAAGAAGGCATGTAGACTTATATCTCCCTAAGTTGAACTGATTGTCGGGATAGTCTGTCATCAGCTTGATAGGTGCTATCTGACCTAGGGCTGCCCGTTAGTGTGCAATGACTGTACTTAGGAAGAAACCGTATTCACATCTTTCGAAGCAAGGAACAACCACTAGGGTGTCCCATTATTGGCATAACTAGTCGAACCCAACCTAAGGGTGACTACTATGTAGAGTGTCACAAAGAAGGACTGGACTCAAACTTGAAGTAGTCAAGAAAAAGGTGTTGTTGGGGGCCTTACCCTAATCCTCTACTCAACCAAGTCGGTACACGATGGCTAGTCCAAGAAGAAAGCATATAGTAGATTTATATCCTCTTAAAAGAAGCCAACATGAAGGTAGCTTATCGACCACATCATGAGGCCTACCATGCTAACACGGTGCCTGTCGGTGTGCAATGGTCAAGTCAGGAAGGAAAGTGTAGTAGACTTACATCCTCCTAAATACGGGACCACTATGGTGACGACTAGGGGACATCACCTCAATTTAGAGCTAATGAGTGAGTGTCATATGGGGCTTTATCCCACATCAAAGTAGCCCGAGACAAAAGATGTGTATGTGGGTTTGTTAGATATACTCAACCAAGACAGTTCACGATGGCTGGTTTAAGAAGGAGGCACCGATCGCACAGTAAGACCTACCATGTGAACAAGGCACTCATCGGTGTGCAGTGATCAAGTTAAGAAGGAAAGCATGTGATTTATATCCTCAATAAAGGACTATGGGGTGACACTTAGCAGGTAACACGCCGATGACATAGAGCATAATGAGTGCAGGGGTATTATCTCACATCAAAGTTGTCCGAGATAAAAGATGTGTATTTGTTCATGTGTTTGTGTTGTGTTGATGTAGGATAGGATGCCGCTTGGGTTCCTTACACCTACCTTAAACACATCAAAGAGTGGATGAAATGGTGCAACAAGGGCAATGTGACTCCACCAAGAAAGGATGTTGGTCAAGTTTCACACCTAACTTAGTAGTCAAAAAATGATGCCTCTTGGGTTCTCTTACATCCTAATAGCACCGAGAATCATATGTAGTTTGTGTTTTTGATGAAGGATAGGATGCCACTTGGGTTATCTTACACATATCCTAAACAAGTCATGGTGGATTCACAAACAAGCAAATAATGCTTCCAATGAAGAAGAGATTTGATGAATGGAAAGATAAGATTTTTATTGACGATAATTATTTTCAAACATTATTTTAAGGATAGTATTTCTTTAAATAGATCCCGTTGATTGGAAGCATTGGGCGCTCCCCTACCATAGTGGTTTAAACTACTTTCCATCCTTTGAAGCACCAAGGTAGGTCTTTCAACAATCAGAAGTTGAATCTTGATTTGAAAAGTTTTGAGATAGACTAACTTTGAAAGAGTTTAAACCATCTATATTCAACGTTAATTGAAATCTCTCTCCTATTAAGTAGAATCTTGGAGGATGCATCTCTAATGTCACTTTTATCTCATTTTAGATCAATCCTTGTTATCCCATGATGCTTTAATACAAGCCTTAGAAACTCCCCTAAAGTCATCCTAATTGTATACTTTAGGGGATTCAACTTGAAGCTGTAGTGTCATAACCAATCAAAGATGACTACTCAGATCGTAAAGATGGTCTTCCTTTAACCCTAGTGACCAAAGAAAGGCAAGACCTTATAGCGATAAATTCCAATGGAAATTATAAGTGTAAATGACCTCTCATCCTCTAGCATCATTTGACCCATCCTTGAATGAGAAGATTGCATGTAAAGAGGCTATGTTTGCTATCAAATTTGAAATAGGTAATGTGGATTCATCTTCAAGACATGCATAACTAAAATCTTCAGAATCGACGTATGTGCGATTTGAATGTCCTTCCTTTTGACTGGGCATAATGTTGGGTAATCATGATAGTATCTTTCTTCTTCAATAAGGTTGACTTCAAAGATCTTCTTCTTGGCATAAATGTTTGCATCAAAAGTTTGCAAAGCAGGAATAGCAATAGGTTCAATTTTGAGTTTGTAGACTGCTACCTTTAGAGATGTATTGGGTATTAGGGTAAAACCATTCTTAAATTAAAAAAAGTAACCCAACCAAGTGGTGGCATTTTCTTTCTAACTTATCATATATGGATGTTGGGAGGGTGGGTGGACTACCTTTATGTTCTGAGGTTAATCCTTTAAAACACATTGGTTGATGATCTAATTTTCTTCTCAACTGTGGAGTGTATCCTCTACTTGAAAGTCTTCAAAATTCTTTAAGCAAAGTTGAGACTAGGAAAAAGATGATTTAATTTGAAGGTTTATCTGCTGAATCCTCTTTCAAGCTTGAAGAAAGAGATGAAGTGGAAATTTGATTTCTCATTATATATATAGGATTATCCATTGGATCAAACCCAAAAGAAAATTTGATTAAAGTGAATACTGATGGTTCTATTGCTCCCAATAAATATGGCTGTGATGGTATTCTTAGGAATTCTAAAGGTAATGTCATTTGTGTTTTTGCCTATCCTCTCAAAGCATGTTCTGTTATCTATGTTGAGCTTATGGCTATCAATAAAGCTATTAAAATTTGTTTGAATAAAAGTTTTCTCAACATTTGGATTGAAGTTGATGTGCTCTTCTTTTTGACATGCTAAACTCGAATAGAAATGCTAATTTATTTTATCTTCAATCTAAAATATTCTTTCTCAAGTTTGTTATAAACTTTCCCATATCCTTCATGAAGGTAATGCTTTTGCTGATTTCTTGGCTACTTTAGGTGCCAACTTAACTGATTTCACTTTATTTTACAATCAAAATTTACCTAAACTTTAAGAAATCTATAATAACACGATTACCTTATCTTAGATTATAATTTTCTTGGTTTGGTTTTTTTACTTTTAATGAGCCATTACTTTTGGTTCCCCTTTGTTAAACCCTCTTTGGGTTGTGGCCATTTGCTTATTTTCACTCTTGGGCCTATGTTGGGTTTTGTTTTTGAGCTATTGCTTTTGGGTTAGCCTAGGGGTTGCTACTTGGTTTTTCCTATTTTTTCTGCCTAGGTTATTTTGATTTTTTTAGCCTAGTGGTTGCTATTTTCTTGGCTAGATGATTATTGTTGCTTGGTTATTTTTGCTGACTTTCATTTGGGTGATGGCTTTGCCTGCTATTTTCTATATAAGGTTTGCCATATCTCTGGGCTGGTTGCATCCTTAACTAAGTTGGATTTTCTATTATTGTGGTGGGTGGGTTGGCTATCTTGCTGTGGTTTGGCTAGTTTATCTCTTGGTAGACCTGAGGGCTGGTGGTCTAATTTTGGATTGGATTTGGGAAAGTGGAGGTTATTTGTTAACTTATTTTTTTTTTGTGAATTAGGTTTTAGTTTTCTAGTTTGGGTTTGTTTCTTCTTCTACACTTTTCCCTAGTTATCTTGGGTGGTTTGGCATGATGGATGATGTTGGTCTTTTCGATTTGGATTTTCTACTATGGTGGTTAGAGCTATGTTGGAATAGGTTTGTTTATTATTTTGGTTGTCATTGGTTGGATGGTGGCTATTTTGGCCTTTCTTTCTTGCTCTATTAGTGACATGCTGGTTGGCCAGCTCTTACTATGGTGCTCCTCTCTTGGCTACTGCAGCTTCCCTTTTTGTGGTTTGGGTGACAATCTTGTTGCCTTTCCTGTTTGCTTATGGAGGACATTAGCTCTTGTGTTTTTTTCTTTTTAGACTTGGTTTTTTCTAGTTTGTGTTGTTAAGTTCATGATGCTTTCTCCCTTTAATGTTATTATTCCTCTTTGGTGGTGGCTTTGGTGGTGTTCCTACTATACTGCTATTGTCCTTGATGGTTTGTTGACTTTCTGCCTTACTGGGCTTATTTATTTTGGTGGCTTTGTGGTTGGCTATTATGTATGCTGCTTGGAAGAGTTTGTAGCCTTCCAAAATGATGGACTCGGGATGATGGGCTACAAGAGGTATGCAATAATGGCCTTGATGTTTCACCTCTATTTTCTTTTGGTAGACTATATGTAATTGTAATCCTAAGAGTTACATATAGTGTTCTTGAGATGATTGATGCTTTTCCTTTTCTTTACTTTGCTCTTTGATCATACTCTTTATGCTTTTAATTATACTCTTTATATTAAAGAATCTCAAAGAATGGACCTAGATGTTCGGTGCATATGGATATTGTTGTTGTCGATTTGGTTTTGTTTTGCTTTTATTTTTTTTCTTATATTATTGTAATAATTTTTTATCTCTTTAGGATTTATTGTAGTTTTGATCATTAGTTTAGAGATTTACCCCTCTAAGGACTTGTACGCTTTGTGGCAATAAAATTCCTAATCTAAAAAAATCCTAAACCTTAAAAACCTAAACTTAAACTAAATAAAACATAAAAATAAAATAAATTAATTAAATTAAAACTAAAACCTAAACCTAAACCTAAAAAAAATTAAAATTAAAATTAAAAACTAAACTACAATAAAATAAATAAAAACATAAACTAAACTAAAAAAATAAAAAAATGAAATAAAATAAAAATTAAACCTAAAATAAAATTAAAATAAACCTATAAAAATACCTAAAAATAAAACCAAAAAGTAAATAAAAATAAAACATAAACCCTTGAAAAACACTAAAATAAAAAAAATAAATCTAAAGCTAAACTAAAATAAACTAAAATAAATAAACTAAACCTAAACCTAAACCTAAACCTAAACTAAATAAAATAAAATAAAGTAAACAGTAAACCTAAACAAAAAAAAATAAAACCTAAAATAAACCAAAAATAAAACCTAAAACTTAAACTTAAAAAAAAATCTAAACCTAAAGCTAAAAATTAAAAATAAAACCTAAACCAAAAAAAATAAAATAAAAAATAAACTAAACTAAAAATGCATAAATCTAAACCTAAACCTGAAAATAAACTAAATAAACATAGAATAAATAAACTAAACTAAATAAAATAAAATAAACCTATATATTAATAAAATAAAATAAATTAAATAAATAAACTAAAAATAAACCTAAACCTACTAATTGACTTTTAAAAAAAATAAAATAATAAAATAAAATAAAAATAAAAAACTCTAACCCAAAACCCTAAACCCTAAAGTTTAACCCTAAAAAACCTAAATAAACTAAACCTAAACTAAACCTAAACCTAAACCTAAACTAAATTTAAACTTAAACTAAACCCTAAACCCTAAATATAACTCTAAACCCCAAACCACTAAACCTAAATAAACCTAAACTATTAAACCTAACAAAATTAAACCCTAAACTTGAAAATAACTAAACAACTGACCCTCAACTCTAAACCCTAAACTAACCTAAAAAACCCTAAACCTAAACACTAATGCTAAACTCAACCTAAACCTAAAAGTATAAACCTAAACCTAAACCCTAAACTCAACTATAAACCCTAAACTAAACCTCAAACCTAAACTAAACTAAAGAAACTAAACTAGAAAATAAACCTAAACCCTAAAACCTAATAAACCTAAACCTAAACCAAAAAACCCAGAATAGTGTAATTGATGGCAGAACATCATCAATTTAATTTAGAAGGTGAGAGGCGCTTCACAGGGTGGTGGGGACTGGAGGTCTATGGAGGTGGTGAGTACTGGCTTTGAAAGGGGAGGAGTGACGAACCATAAGCGCAGAGGGAGAGATCGTGGATATGATGGATCCCGCCACTGAGAGGTCAAGGAATGGAACTGTGAAATAAGAACCAAACTGCTACTGGAACCTTTCTAGAGATGGTTCTAGTTATTTAGGGTTTTCTTGCTCAATGTCTCATTTTTTATATATGTCATTATGTCTGAAACTTGGTTTGTTACTTGGTTAATGAAATCAAAAATAAGAAATGTTGAATCTAAATTTGTTATTTATTAAAAAAAATAAAAACCCTAAACACTAAACTATAACTTAAACCAAAAACCTAAAACCTAAACCCTAAACGCTAAACCCTAAACCCTAAAAACCCTAAACCTTAAACCCTTAACCCTAAGCCTTAAAACCCTAAATCCTAAACCCTAAACCCTAAACCCTAAACCCTAAATCTCGAACCCTAAACCCTAAACCCAACCCTAAAAAGCTAAAAACATAAACTAAATAAAACCTAAAAAAAATAAACAAAACCTAAAACAAAATAAAATAAAACTAAAACCTAAACCTAAACCTAAACCTAAAAAAGAAAATAAAATAAAAAATAAAAACTAAACTAAAATAAATGAATAAAACCTAAACTAAACAAAATAAAATAAAAAACCCAAATAAAATAAAACTAAACCTAAAATAAAAATAAAATAAACCCAAAATAAAATAATATAAAAACTAAATAAAAACCTACACCCAAAATATAAACCTAAAACCTAATAAATTTTAAAACCTAAACTAAACTAAAAAAAAAACCTAACCTAAACCTAAAATAAAAATAAAATAAACCTAAACCTAAACTAAAATAAACCAAACCAAGATAAATACAACCAAAACCTAAACCAAAAGTAAACTAAACCTATAAAAATCTAAACTAAATAAATAAAAAAATAAACCTAAACCTAAACTAAAAAAAAAAATTAAAACCTAAATATCAAAACTAAAAAATGAAATAAAAACTTAAACCTAAACTTAAAAATAAGAAATAAAACATAAACCTAAAAAAAATGAAACTAAACTAAAAAATTAACCTAAACATAGAAAATAAACTAAAATAAAAAACCTAAACTAAAATAAATAAATCTAAAATAAATAAACTGAACTAAATAAAAATAAGAAATAAACATAAATAAAAAAAAAATAAGAAATAAACTAAATAAACTGAAACTTACTGGTTTACTTAATTGAAAAAAAAATATAAACACTAAATCTTAAACTATAAACCCTAAACACTAAACCCTAACCCTACAAAAGCCTAAACCCTAAACCCTAAAAGCATAAACCATAAACCCTAAACCCTAAACCTTAAACCTAACCCTAAACTAAACCTAAACCCCAAACCCTAAACCTAAACCTAAAGTAACTAAATAAATTAAAAAATAAACCTAAAACCTAAAACCTAATAAACCTAAACCCTAAGAATGGGCGTAACCTGATGGGGGAACACCATCAACCAAGCTTCTAGATCTGGAGATAAAGGCTGGAGGTTATAAAGGGTGGTGGGGATTTGGGTGCTGGGCAGGAGGTGGAGGAGTGTGGTGGTTATGGAGGCGGAGGAACAACGGTTACAGCCGTGGTGGTGGCTACGGAGATCGGGATATGATGGTGGATCCCGCCACTGAGAGGTCGGGATGGTTCTAATGGGAATTGGAGAACCAAGACCAATGATCTAACTATGCTATGAAATTGTGTCTTTATAGTAGACATTTCTAGTTATCCGGTTTTATATTTGCTCATGCTCTTTTTTATCTATGTCATCGCTGTTTCTTAGAAACTTGGTGTTACTTGGTTGATGAAATTAAAAGAAAAAATGTTGACTCTAATTTATTCTAATAAAAAAACCCTAAACCCTAAACCCTAAATTAAAACTAAACCTAAACTTAAAACCCGAACCCTAAACCAAAAACCTAAACCCTAAACCCTAACCCTAAACCCTAAACCCTAAAACTCAAAACCCTAAACCCTAAAACCCTAAACCTAAACCCTAAACCCTAAACCCTAAACCCTAAACCTTACAACCCTAAACCCTAAACACTAAACCCCAAACCCAAAACCAAAACCCTAAACCCTAAACCCTAAACCTTAAAACCTAAAAACCTAAGCCTAAACTAAATAAAACCTAAAAATAAAATAAATAAAGAAACCTAAACCTAAATAAATAAAAAATAAAAAATAAAACAAACCCACACACTAAAACCTAAACCTAAAAAATAAAATAAAACTAAACTAAAATAGAATAAATAAAACCAAAACAAAACTAAAAAAATAAAATAAACTTAAAATAAAAGCCTAAAAACCTAAATGTAAAATAAATAAAAAATATAATAAACCTAAAACAAAAATAAATAAAACTAAATAAAAACCAAAACCTAAATAAAAAACCTAAAAATAAAACATAAAAATAAATAAAAAGATTAAACCTAAACCCTAAACTAAAAAAACCTATACCTAAAATAAATATAAAAAAAAACCTAAACCTAAACTAAATTAAACTTAATTAAAATAAATAAAACCTAAACTAAATAAAATAAAATAATCTAAAAAATAAACCAAAACATAAACTATAACATAAATCCTAAAATTAAACCTAAAATAAAAACCTAAAACCTAAACCTAAAAAAATAAAATAAAATCTTAAACCTAAACCTAAAAATAAAAAATAAAAACTTAAACCTAAACTTAAAAATAAGAAATAAAACCTAAACCTAAAAAATAAAAAAAATGAAACGAAACTAAAAAATTAACCTAAACATAGAAAATAAACTAAAATAAAAAACCTAAACTAAAATAAATAAATCTAAAATAAAATAAACCTAAATAAAATAAGAAATAAACATAAATAAAAAATAAGAATAAATAAACTGAAACTTACTGATTTACTTAATTGAAAAAAATATAAACACTAAATCTTAAACTATAAACCGTAAACACTAAACCCTAACCCTACAAAAGCCTAAACCCTAAACCCTAAAAGCATAAACCATAAACCCTAAACCCTAAACCCCAAACCCTAAACCTAAACCTAAACTAACTAAATAAATTAAAAAATAAACCTAAAACCTAAAACCTAATAAGCCTAAACACTAAGAAGTAACCATGATGGAACATGACCATCAACTAGTCTAGATATGGTGGAGACAAATGATGCAGGTTATCAAATGGTGGTGGGGATTTGGAGGTGCAACCTGAGGTGGTGGCCTAACAAAGTGGTGGTTATGGAGGCGGAGGAACAGAGGTTATAATGGTGGTGGACGAGAGATCGGGATATGATGTGGATCCACTAAGAGGTCGGGATGGTTCTAATGGGAACTGAGAAACCAAGACCATAATCAACTAATGAAATTGTGTCTTTATAAGAGACATTTCTAGTTATCCTGGTTTTATATTTGCTCTACGTTTTATTTTATCTATGTCATCGCTTGTCTCTTAGAAAACTTGGTGTGTTACTTGGTTGATGAAATTGAAAAGAAAAATGTTGACTCTGAATTTATTCTCTATTAAAAAAACTCTAAACCCTAAACCCTAAATTAAAACCTAAACCCTAAACTTAAAACTCGAACCCTAAACCAAAAACCTAAACCCTAACCCCTAAACCCTAAAACCAAAACTCAAACCTAAACCCTAAAACCCTAAACCCTAAACCATAAACTAAACCCTAAACCCTAAACCTCTTAACTAAACCCTAAACACTAAACCCAAACCCAAAACTAAAACCAAAACCCTAAACCCTAAATAAAACCTAAAACAAAATCTAAACTAAATAAAACCTAAAATAAAATAAATAAAGAAACCTAAACCTAAATAAATAAAATAAAATAAAATAAAACCCACACTAAAACCTAAACCTAAAAAATAAAATAAAAACTAAACTAAAATAAATAAAACCAAACTAAACTAAAAAATAAAATAAACTTAAAAAATAAAAGCCTAAACATAATAAAATCTAAATGTAAAATAAAAATAAAATAAACCTAAAATAAAATAAAATAAAAACTAAATAAAAACTAAAACCTAAATAATAAACCTAAAAATAAAACATAAAAATAAATAAAAAAATTAAACCTAAACCCTAAACTAAAAAAACCTATGCCTAAAATAAATATAAAATAAACCTAAACCTAAACTAAAATAAACTAAATTAAATAAACCTAAATTAAATAAAATAAAACAATCTAAAAATAAACCAAAACATAAACTAATATAACCTAAAATTAAACCTAAAATAAAACCAAAACCTAAACCTAAAAAAAATAAAATAAAACTTAAACCTAAACCTAAATATAAAAAAAATAAAACTAAACCTAAAATTTAAACAAAATAAAACTAAGAAAAAAAAAATAAAACCTAAACTTAAACCTAAAAATAAACTAAAATAAAACCTAAACTAAAATAAATAAACATAAAATAAGTAAACTAAATAATAAAAAATAAACCTAAATAAAATAAAATTAAATAAACTATATAATAACCTAGTTTTTTAATTAAAAAAACCTAAACCCTAAACCCTAAATCCTAAAAAAGCCCTAAACCTTAAACCCTAAACCCTAAACTAACCCTAAACCCTAAACCTAAACCCCAAACCTAAACCCTAAACCCTAAACCCTAAACTAACCCTAACTAAACCCTTCCCTAAAGCCTAAAAAAAAAGCTAAAACCTAAACCTAAACTAAATAAAAAAACTAAAAAATAAAATAAATAAAATTTAAACCAAATAAAATAAAAAATAAAATAAAATAAAACATAAAAAAACTTAAACCTACAGAAAATGAATAAAATTAAACTAAAATAAAATAAATAGAAAACTTAAACTAAACTAAAAAAAAAACCAAAATAAAATAAAATTTAAACCTAAAAAAACCTAAAATAAAATAAAAATTAAATAAAAACTTGAATAAAAATATTAATAAAAGTAAACTTAAATAAAAATTAAAAAATAAAATAAACTAAAATAAATAAAAAATAAACTAAATAAACCTAAACCTACAAATTTACATAATTTAAAAAAATCAAAAAATCAAAAAAATCAAAATATAAAAAAACCCTAACCATAATCCTTAAACTGTAAAACTAATCGTAAACACTAAACCCTAAACCCTAAACCCTAAACACTCAAACCCTAAACCCTAAACCCTAAACCCTAATCCCTAAACCCTAAACCCTAACCCTAAACCCTAAATCCTACAAACCTAAACCCTAAACTATAACCCTAAAAACCCTAAAACCTAAAACCTATGCCTAAAATAAACCTAAAATAAAATAAAAAAAACCTAAAGCTAAATAAAATAAAAAATAATTTAAAATAAAACATAAACTAAAAAACCTAAACCTAAACCTATAACTAAACCTAAAATCAAAATAATAAAAAATAAAAAACAAATCTAAAATAAAATACATAAAACCTAAACTAAACTAAAGATAAAATAAACCTAAAATAAAAAAAAAACCTAAATAAAATAAAACTAAATGTAAAATAAAAATAAAATAAACCTAAAATAAAATAAAATGAAAACTAAATAAAACCTAAACCTACAAAATATACCTAAAATAAAAACTAAAAAAATAAAGCTAAAACCTCAAAAATAAACCAAAAATAAAACTGAAAAATAAATAAATAAAAAACCTAAACCATAAACTAAAAGAATAACTAAACCTAAAATAAACAAAATAAAATACACCTAAACCTAAACTAAAATAAAGTAAACTAAAATAAATAATACTTAAACCTAAACCTAAAACAAACTAAACCTAAACCCTAAACTAAATAAAATAAATTAAATTAAAAATAAACTTATACCTAAAAATAAATTAAAATAAATAACCTAAATTAAAATAAATAAACTAAACTAAAGAAAAAATAATAATATGAATAAATAAAAATAAAAATATAATAAGAAAAAATAAATAAAAAATAAACTAAATAAACTTAATAAACCTAAACATATTGGTTTTCTTAATTAAAAAAAGAACCTAAATAAACTAATTAAAACCACAAACTAAAACCATAATAAGAACCAAACCTACAACCCTAAACCCTAAACCCTAAACAATAAACCCAAAATAAAAAAATAAAAAAATATTATAAAAATACTGAACCTAAACCATAAAATCCTAAACTCTAAACCCTAAACCCTAAATAATGAATGCTAAAACCCTAAACTACAAACTCTAAACCCTAAACCCTAAAACCTACAACCCTAAACCCTAAACCTTAAACCCTAAAACCTAAACCCTAAACCCTAAACTCTAAACCCTAAACTTTAAACCTATACCCTATACTAAACCTAAATCTTAAACAACTAAACCTAAATCTTAAACTCCCTAAACCCTAAATCTAAACCCTAAACCCTAAATCCTAAAATGCTAAAACCTAAAAATAAAATTAATAAAAAAACCTAAACCAAAATAAAAAAATAAAACAAAATAAAAATATAAACTAATACCTAAACCTAATTCTAAACCTAAAAAGAAAATAAATTTAAAAAGAAAAACAAAACTAAAATAAAATAAATAAAAACCTAAACTAAACTAAAAAATAGAAAACCTAAATAAAATAAAAACTAAACCTAAAATAAAATTAAAATAAACTTAAAATATACTAAAATAAAAATTAAATAAAAACCTAAATAAAAATAAAAAAAATAAATCTAAATGTAAATAGAAAATAAAATAAACTAAAATAAATAAAAAATAAACTAAATAAACCTAAACCTACATGTTTACTCAATTTAAAAAATAAAATATAATAAAGAAAATTAAAAAAACCAAACCATAAATCCTAAATTCTAAAATTAACCCTAAACCTCAACCTAAATTAAACCTATAAACCATAAACCCTAAAACCCTAAACCCTAAAACCCTAAATCCTAAACCAACCTAAAATCTTAAACTAAACCCTAAACCCTAAATCATAAACCCTAAAACCTAACTAAACTTTAACTCAAACCCTAAACCCTAACATAAAACCTAAAACTAAATTAAATAAAACCAAAATTAAATAAAAAACCTATACCAAAATAAATAAAAAAATAAAATAAATAAAAAATAAAATCCTAAACTAAACTAAACCTAAATGAGAACCTAAATATAAAATATATAAAAATAAAAACTAAAAATAATACCTAAACTCTTATCTAAATGAACATTAAATCTAACCCTAACCCTAGCTCCTAATAAAATTACCCTAACCTAAAGAACTAACCCTAATCCTAAAACTAATCTTAACTAACCCTAATCCTAAATTAACCCTAATCCTAAATCCATCTAACTTTAATAATTTAACCTTAACCTTAACTTTAACCTGAATAACTCCACCTAAAACCCTAATTCCCCTAATTTAATCAGAATTTAATAAACCTAAAACCTTTAACCCTAACTCTAATCCCTTAACTTTTAACCCATATAACCTAAACCCTAACTTAACCTATATAACCTATAATCCTCTAATCCCCTAACTCCTAACCCTAATCTACCCTAAACCCCTAAACCCTGACCTAACTCCTAACCTAGCAACCCTAACCTAAACTAACTATAACCTAACCTAATTTCTAATTTTTTCTATAGTATATTTTTTTTAAGAAAGATAATCTATTTGGAGTTATTTAGACCTATTAATCTTTGCACCTTTTCAATAAGTTCCAATTTTTTACCAACAAACTACCTTACTTAATAGAATTATCTCTCTCAACCAAATTAGTTTTGTTAGAGGTAGATCCATTTCGACAATATTTTACTTGCCCAAGAATTAATTCATGATCTTGATGCCAAGACTGGCAACAAAATTAGATATTACCAAAGCATCTCTTTTTTTTTTATATTATGAATTTATTTGGGTTTTCTGATAAATTTATTTTTCTTATTAAAAATTATATTACTAATGCCTAGTTTTCAATTTTGCTTAATGCAGGAAGCCTTGAGTTTCTTTCCCTCTTCCTATGGCTTATGTCAAGGGGATCTTTTATCTCCTGCTTTATTTATTATTGTTGTTGAGTACTTATCTAAAAGCATCACTAATTTATTATTAAATAATCTTAGTATGTACTAGAGAACTATTGGTGGTCTTCCTGTTTCCCATCTAAGTTTTGCAGATAATTTTATTATTTTCTGTAATGCTTCTATTCATCACATCAAGCATCTTCAGTTTTTTTTAAATAAATTTGGTAGAGAAAGTGGCCTTTCTATTAATGATAAAAAAAATCTATTATATCACTTCCTCTAGTATCTCTAATAATAAAATCAATCAAATCCTACATATCACTAATTTTAAACATCAACACTTACCTCATAAGTGCTTGGTTGCTCTGCTCTTTAAAGGCTCAAAACGTTCCCATCTCTTTGATGAGCTAATTCAAAAAATTTTAAATAAAATTTAAGTTTGGGAATTCTATTTACTTTCCTTTAGTTTTATTCTTAAAAGAACTCTCAACTCCATTCCTTTTATTTGATTCAAACTATTATCCCCACTAATGCTACATTTATCAAAATTGATTATTTTCTTAATAAATTATTTTGGGGCTCAACCAAAAGAATGCATTGGACATCTAGGCATAAATGTTGTGGTCCTTTGGGAGAAGGTGCTCTTGGTTGCAAGCCTATTGTGAAGCTATCACTTCCTTCTCTCATAAGCTCTGGTGGAATTTTAGAAAGAATGATAGCCTTTGGTCTCATTTTATGATGAAAAAATATGGCCAAGGTAACCATCCCCTTAGTTGTGTTTATAAAGTTGGTGACTCTTCGGTTTGGAAAACACTTTGCTCCATTAAATGGGTTGCCGAATCATTAATATCTTAGGGTATTCAGTCAGGTTCTTTCTTCTTTTGCCAAGACAATTGGATCGGCAATGGCTCTATTGACACCCTTTTATCTACCCTTTTAAAAATAAATAAATAAACAAAACCTAAAATAAAATAAAATAAAACTAAAACCTGAACCTAAACCTAAACCTAAACCTAAAAAGAAAATAAAATAAAAAATAAAAACTAAACTAAAATAGAGTGAATAGAAACCTAAACTAAACAAAATAAAAATAAAAAACCCAAATAAAATAAAAACTAAACCTAAAATAAAAATAAAATAAATCCAAAATAAAATAATATAAAAACTAATTAAAAACCTAAACCCAAAAAATAAACCTAAAAATAAAACCTAATAATAAATTTTTTTAAAACCTAACACCTAAACTAAAAAAAAAAAAAAACCTTAACCTAAACCTAAAATAAAAGTAAAATAAACCTAAACCTAAACTAAAATAAACCATACCAAGATAAATACAACCAAAACCTAAACCTAAAGTAAACTAAACCTACACAAAAACCTAAACTAATTAAATAAAATAAAATAAAAATAAACGAAACCTAAACTAAAAAAAATAAAACCTAAAAATAAACCTAAAATTAATATCAAAAACTAAAAAAATAAAATAAAAACTTAAACCTAAACTTAAAAATAAGAAATAAAACCTAAACCTAAAAAATAAAAAAAATGAAACGAAACTAAAAAATTAACCTAAACATAGAAAATAAATTAAAATAAAAACCTAAACTAAAATAAATAAATCTAAAATAAATAACTCTAAAAAATAAGAAATAAACTTAAATAAAAATAAAAATAAGAAATAAACTAAATAAACCGAAACTTACTGATTTACTTAATTGAAAAAAAATATAAACACTAAATCTTAAACTATAAACCCTAAACACTAAACCCTAACCCTACAAAAGCCTAAACCCTAAACCCTAAAAGCATAAACCATAAACCCTAAACCCTAAACCTTAAACCTTAACCCTAAACCCTAAACCCTAAACCCCAAACCCTAAACCTAAACTTAAAGTAACTAAATAAATTAAAAAATAAACCTAAAACATAAAACCTAAAAAACCTAAACCCTAAGAATGGGCAGAACCTTGATGGCAGGAACATGACCATCAACCAAGTCTAGATGTGGGTGGAGACAAAGGGATGTGCAGTTATCACGGTGGTGGGGATTTGGAGGTGCTAGTGCACCAGGTGGTGGTTGAGCAAAGTGGTGGTTATGGCGGAGGAACAATGAAGGTTATCCTGGTGGTTGACGAGAGATCGGGGGATATGATGGTGGATCATAGAAGTCGGGATGGTTCTAATGGGAACCTGGAGAAACCAAGACCTAATCATCCAAACTACGCTATGAAATTATGTCTTTATAGAGACATTTCTAGTTATCCTGGTTTTATATTTGCTCTATGCGTCTTATTTTATCTACATCGCTTCTGAAAACTGTGTTTTGGTTGATGAAATTGAAAAGAAAAAATGTTGACTAATTTATTCTCTATTAAAACCCTAAACCTAAACCTAAATTAAAACCTAAACCCTAAACTTAAAACCCAACCTAAACCAAAACCTAAACCAACTAAACCTAAACCATAAACTCAAACCTAAACTAAACCTAAACCCTAAGCCCTAAACCCTAAACCAAACCCTAAACTAAACCCTAAACAAAACCCCAAACCCAAAACCAAAACCCTAAACCCTAAACCCTAAACCTTAAAAACCTAAAATTGGCCTAAACTAAATAAAACCTAAAAAATAAAATAAAAATAAAGAAACCTAAACCTAAATAAATAGAAATAAAATAAAATAAAACCCACACTAAACCTAAACCTAAAATAAAATAAAACTAAACTAAAATAAAATAAATAAAACCAAAATAAAACTAAAAATAAACAAACTTAAAAATAAAAAGCCTAAACATAATAAAACCTAAATGTAAAATAAAAATATAATAAACCTAAAATAAAAATAAACTAAATAAAAAACCAAACCTAAAACTTAAAATAAAACATAAAATAAATAAAAAATTAAACCTAAACCCTAAAAAAACCTATACCAAAATAAATATAAAAAAAACCTAAACCTAAACTAAAATAAACTAAATTAAAATAAATAAAACCTAAACTAAATAAAATAAAACAATCTAAAAATAAACCAAAACATAAACTATAATATAAATCCTAAAATTAAACCTAAAATAAAAACCTAAAACCTAAACCTAAAAAAATAAAATAAAAACTTAAACCTAAACCTAAATATAAAAAATAAAAACTTAAACCTAAACTTAAAAATAAGAAATAAAACCTAAACCTAAAATAAAAAAAAATGAAACTAAACTAAAATCAACCCAAAACATAGAAAATAAACTAAAATAAAACCTAAACTAAAATAAATAAACTGAACTAAATAAAAATAAGAAATAAACATAAATAAAAATAAAAATAAGAAATAAACTAAATAAATCAAAACTTACTGATTTACTTAATTGAAAAAAATATAAACTCTAAATCTTAACCTATAAACCCTAAACACTAAACCCTAACCCTACAAAACCCTAAACCCTAAACCTTAAAAGCATAAACCATAAACCCTAAACCCTAAACATTAAACCTTAACCCTAAACCCTAAACCCTAAACCCCAAACCCTAAACCTAAACCTAAAGTAACTAAATAAATTAAAAATAAACCTAAAACCTAAACCCTAAGAATGGGTAACTGATGGCAGAACATGACCATCAACCAAGCCTAGATCCGGTGGAGATAAAAGCGATGAGGTTATCACATTTGAGGCAAATGTGGTTTGGTGGTGGTTATGGAGGCGAGAAACGAGGTTACAGCCATGGTAGTGGATTAGGGATATGATAGTGGATCTCGCTACTTGAGAGGCCGGGATGGTTCTGATGGGAACAGAAAAAGACCAAACTCTAAAATGAAATTGTCTTTATAGTAGAGACATTTCTAGTTATCCTGGTTTTATATTTGCTCTATCTTTATTTTATCTATGTCATCTGTCTCTTAGAAAACTTGTGTTACTTGTTTATGAAATTGAAAAGAAAAATGTTGACTATATTCTCTATTAAAAAACTCTAAACCCTAAACCCTAAATTAAAACCTAAACCCTAAACTTAAAACTCGAACCCTAAACCAAAAACCTAAACCCTAACCCCTAAACCCTAAATCATAAAATCTCAAAACCCTAAACCCTAAAACCCTAAACCCTAAACTAAACCCTAAACCCTAAACCCTAAACCCCAAACCTTACAACTCTAAACCCTAAACACTAAACCCCAAACCCAAAACCAAAACCCTAAACCCTAAACCCTAAACCTTAAAAACCTAAAAACCTAATCCTAAACTAAATAAAACCTAAAAATAAAATAAATAAAGAAACTTAAACTTAAATAAATAAAAATAAAAATAAAATAAAATAAAAACCCACACTAAAACCTAAACCTAAAAATAAAATAAAAACTAAACTAAAATAAAATAAATAAAAACCAAACCTAAACTAAAAAATAAAATAAACTTAAAAATAAATAGCCTAAACATAATAAAACCTAAATGTAAATTAAAAATATAATAAACTTAAAATAAAATAAAAAACTAAATAAAACAAAACCTAAATAATAAACCTAAAAAAATAAAAATAAATAAAAAAATTAAACCTAAACCCTAAACTAAGAAAACCAATGCCTAAAATAAATATAAAATAAACCTAAACCTAAACTAAAATAAACTAAATTAAAATAAATAAAACCTAAACTAAATAAAATAAAACAATCTAAAAATAAACTAAAAAAAATAATATAAATCCAAAATTAAACCTAAAAAACCTAAAACCTAAACCTAAAAAAATAAAATAAAACTTAAACCTAAACCTAAATATAAAAAAAATAAAACTAAACCTAAAATTTAAACTAAACTAAGTTAAAAAAATAGAAACCTAAACTTAAACCTAAATAAACTAAAATAAAACCCTAAACTAAAATAAATAAACATAAAATAAGTAAATTAAAAAATAAACCTAAAATAAAATAAAATAAACTATATAAACCTTAACCTACTAGTTTACTTAATTAAAAAAAACCCTAAACCCTAAACCCTAAATCTTAAAAAGCCCAAAACCTTAAACCCTAAATCCTAAACTAACGCTAAACCCTAAACCTACAACGCTAAACCTATAACCCTAAATCCTAAACCCTAAACTAACCCTAAACCCTAAACCCTAATTCCCTAAAGCCTAAAAAGCTAAAAACCTAAACCTAAACTAAATAAAACCAAAAAAGAAAATAAATAAAAAAATTTAAAATAAAATAAAATAAATAAAATAAAATAAAATAAAAACATAAACTAAATCCTAAACCTAAAAAGAAAATGAACTAAAAATTAAAAATTAAACTAAAATAAAATAAATAGAAAACTTAAACTAAACTAAAATAAAAAACCAAAATAAAATAAAATTAAACCTAAAACCTAAAATAAAATAAAATTAAATAAAAAACTAAATATTAATAGTAAACTTAAATAAAATTAAAAAATAAAATAATCTAAAATAAATAAAAAATAAACTAAATAAACCTAAACCTACCAATTTACATAATTTAAAAAAAATCAAAAAATCAAAAAATCAAAATATAAAAAAAAATCCTAACCATAATCCTTAAATTGTAAAACTAACCGTAAACACTAAACCCTAAACCCTAAACCCTAAAACCCTAAACCCTAAACCCTAAATACTACAAACCTAAACCCTAAACTATAACCCTAAATCCTAAACCCTAAAACCATACCTAAACTAAATAAAACCTAAAATAAAATAAATGAAAACCTAAAGCTAAATAAAATATAATTTAAAATGAAAATAAACTAAAACCTAAACCTAAACCAAAACTAAAATAAATAAAATAAAAAAAATAAAATAAAATAAATAAAACCTAAACTAAACTAAAGATAAAATAAACCTAAAATAAAACCTAAATAAAATAAAAACTAAATGTAAAATAAAAATAAAATAAACCTAAAATAAAATAAAATAAAAACTAAATAAAAACCTAAACCTACAAAATAAACCTAAAAAAAATAAAGCTAAAACCTAAAAATAAACCTAAAATAAACTAAAATAAATAAATAAAACCTAAACCATAAACTAAAAAAAAATAACTAAACCTAAAATAAACAAATTAAAATACACTAAACCTAAACTAAAATAAAGTAAACTAAAATAAATAATACCTAAACCTAAACCTAAAATAAACTAAACCTAAACCCTAAACTAAATAAAATAAATTAAATTAAAAATAAACTTATACCTAAAAAATAAATTAAAATAAACAACCTAAATTAAAATAAATAAACTAAACTAAATATAAAATAATATAAAATAAATATAAAAAAATAATAATAAAATAAATAAAATAAATAAACTAAAATAAAAACATAACTTCTTAATTAAAAGAACTAAACCCAAAACCCTAAACCTAAACTAAACTAAATATAAAAACTAAACCCTAAATAAATAAAATAAATAAATACCTAAACCATAAAATCCTAACCTAAACCCTAAACCCTAAACATCTCTAAAACCTAAACTACAAAAACCTAAACCTAAACCCCTAAACTAATCCATAAACCCTAAATCAAACCTAAACCCTAAACTCTAAACCCTAAACCTAAACCCATACCCTATACCCTAAACTAAAACTAAACCTAAATCTAAACTAACTAAACCCTAAATCTAAACCCTAAACCAAATCCTAAAATGCTAAACACTTAAAAAAAATAAAATGTAAAAAACCAAAACCAAAATAAAAATAAAAGAAATAAAAATATAAACTAATACCTAAACCTTAAACCTAAAAGAAAATAAATTTAAAAGAAAACTAAACTAAAATAAAATAAATAAAACCTAAACTAAACTAAAAATAGAAAACCTAAATAAAATAAAATTAAACCTAAAATAAAATTAAAATAAACTAAAATATAATTAAAATAAGTAAAAATAAATAAAATAAAATAAAATAAATCTCAAATGTAAATAAAATAAATAAAATAAATAAAACTAAATAAACCTAAACCTACATGTTTACTCAATTTTAAAAATAAAAATATAATAAAGAAAATTAAAAAAAACCTAACCATAAACCCTAAATTCTAAATTAACCCTAAACCTTCAACCCTAAATCCTAAACCTACAACCATAAACCCTAAAACCCTAAACCTAAATCAAACTAACTCTAAACTTCCTAAACCCTAAATCATAAACTAAACTAAGAACTAAACTAACCCCTTCTAAAACATAAAACCTAAACCTAAACTAAATAAAACCAAAAAAAATAAAATAAATAAAAAACCTAAACCAAAATAAATAAAAAATAAAATAAAATAAAAAAGTAAAATAAAATCCTAAACTAAAACCTAAACCTAAATGAGAACCTAAATATAAAATATATAAAAAATAAAAACTAAACAAAAATAAAATCAATAAATACCTAACCCTAAACCCTTATCTTAAATTGTAAACATTAAACCTAACTTAACCCTAAATTAACCTAAAACCCTAAGCCTCACCCTAACCTAAATTGATCCCTAAATTAACTAAAATAAACCTAATCTTAAACCCTAACCACTAATTAATTTAAACCTTAAAATCTAATCTAACTAATTCTTAACCCTTTAAACTTAATCTAATCAACCCTAATCCTAATCTAATAAATTACTTAATTTACCTTTCTTAATAAATCTAATTTTAATCTAACTAACTTAATCATCCTTCCCAACTTAACCTAATTTAACTTTAACCTTTAAATTCCTACCTAAACCCTAGTTTTAACTTTAACTTAACCTATTTAACCTACTAACCTAACTCTAACTCAACCTATAACCCTAACTAACCTACCTTTTCCTAGATATTTTTCTAGTGTTTATATTCTTCATACCTAAGAAAGATAATCTTGAGTAATTATTAATCTTTGTAGCTTTTTCAATAAGCTGATTTCTAATATTTCTTACCAACAAACTTAGTCCTTTACTTAATAGAATTATCTCTCTCAACCAAATTAGTTTTGTTAGAGGTAGATCCATTTCTGATAATATTTTACTTGCCCAAGAATTAATTCATGATCTTGATGCCAAGACTAAAGGTGGCAACATTCTTTTCAAATTAGATATTACCAAAAGCTTTCATAACATCTCTTGGGATTTCTTTTTTTATATTATGAATTTATTTGAGTTTTCTGATAAATTTATTTTTCTTATTAAAAATTATATTACTAATAGTTTTCAATTTTGATTAATGCAGAAGCCTTGAGTTTCTTCCCTCTTCCATGGCTTATGTCAAGGGGATCTTTATCTCCTTTATTTATTATTGTTGAGTACTTATCTAAAAGCATCACTAATTTATTATTAAATAATCTTAGTAGTATGTAACTATTGGTCTTCCTATTTCCCATTTTTGTTTGATGATTTTATTATTTTCAATGCTTCTATTCATCAAGCATCTTTTTAAATAAATTTGGAGAAAGTGGCCTTTCTATTAATGATAAAAAAAATCTATTATATCACTTCCTCTAGTATCTCTAATAATAAAATCAATTAAATCCTACATATCACTAATTTTAAACATCAACACTTACCTTATAAGTGCTTGGTTGCTCTGCTCTTTAAAGGCTCAAAAAGTTCCCATCTCTTTTATGAGCTAATTCAAAAAATTTTAAATAAAATTTGGGAATTCTATTTAGTTTCCTTTAGTGGTAGGCTCAGTATTCTTAAAAGCACTCTCAACTCCATTCCTTTTTATTTGATTCAAACTATTATCCCCACTAATGCTACATTTATCAAAATTTATTATTTTCTTAATAAATTATTTTGGGGCTCCAATAATTAAACCAAAAGAATGCATTGGACATCTAGGCATAAATGTTGTGGTCCTTTGGGAGAAGGTGCTCTTGGTTGCAAGCCTATTGTGAAGCTATCACTTCCTTCTCTCATAAGCTCTGGTGGAATTTTAGAAATAATGATAGCATTTGGTCTCATTTTATGATGAAAAAATATTGACAAGGTAACCATCCCCTTGTGTTTATAAAGTTGGTGACTCTTTAAAACACTTTGCTCCATTAAATGGGTTCAATCATTAATATCTTGGGGTATTCGTTCTTCCTTCTTTTGCCAAGAAAATTGGATTGGCAATGGCTCTATTGACACCCTTTTATCTACCCACTCTACTATTGCTATCATAGTTAATTCCTTTTAGCTTAATAATAATTGGAATGAAAACAAACTTGAGAATCATATCCCTATTTCACCTTTTGACAACTTTAGAAATATCTCCATTTCATCTAACAAACCTGACCAAATTATTTTTAAGCTTTTTTATAATGGTGACTTTGTACTTAAAGAGGTTTGGAATTTCATTAGAGATAAATAGAACCCTTCTAATGTTTTCATTAAACTTTGGAACAATATCATTCCCATTTCCTATTCAATTTGGAGGATTTTGAATAATTGTATGGGATTCTTTGCTGACTAAAGGGTTTTAGTTACCTTCAAAGTGCTATTATTGCTTTCATATTGAAAATGTAAATCATGTTTTAGTCAACGGTGCTATTGCTTCTAAATTATGGTTTTGGTATAATGATTTATTTAATACCAACTATTTTCAGGGTTCTCTTTCTTTATATCAACTTCTTGAAGTCTATTTTAAAAATATAGTGAAAGGTCAAATCAAAGTTTTAATTGTTATTACCTTTATATGGTTCATCTGGATGGATAGAAATGATGCTAAATATCTTGGTATTCCGATGAACCATAAAAATATCCTAGCTAGAACTAAAGAAAAAATTCATGCTCTTCTCAATCCCAATCTTATTAGTAATATAGTTTAGAGGTTATAAATTTGTGGCTAAAAAATTGTGTATCATTTGCTGATCTCTCTTATAAAAGTGCTAGGATTATCCATTGGATCAAACCTAAAGACAATTTGATTAAAGTGAATATGTGTTGCTTCCAATTAATATGTGTGGTGGTATTCTTAGGGATTCTAAATTCATTTGTGCTTTTGCCTATCCTCTTAAGCTGTTCTATTATTTTTGTTAAGCTTATGGCTATTAATAAAGCTATTGAAATTTGTTTGAATACAGGTTTCCTCAACATCTGGATTGATGTTGATGCTCTCTTGCATCTTATCATGTGTAATTCCAATAGAAATGGGAATGTTGAATTATTTTATCTTCTTAATCATACTAAAAATCTTCTTTCTCAAGTTTGTTTTAAAGTTTCCCACATTCTTCATGAAGGTAATGCTTGTGTTGATTACTTGGCTAACTTTGGTGCCAACAAAGTTTATTTGATAACCAAACTTTGCCTAAACTATTAAAGGGTTTGGTTAATCTAGATAATATTGGATTGCCTTATCTCAAATTATATAATTCTTGGCTTGGTTTTGGTGTTGCTTTTTTTATCTTTTGCTTTTTGGTTGCCTTTGTTCAACCCTCTTTTGTGGTTATCTTTTGGCTGAGTTATATGTTTTAGATCTCTTACTTTGGATTGGCTTGGTTTTGCTACTGGTATGGTTATTATAAGTGCACTAGGTTGTTTTTTTTTTTTATCTTGGCTTATGTCTCCATAATTCTGGTGTTTTTATTTCCCTTTTGGCAGCGGTAGTTTTTTTTGTATGGTTTCCTCTTTCTTGCTTACTAACTTACAATTGGATCCACTTTGTGGTCATTGTGGGTTGCTGCTGATGGTTGGATGGTTGGTTGTTGGCTATTTTTCATTGGTGACTTATCGGGGTGCTAGTTTATCTCGGCTTGATTTTGGCATGGTGGAGATTTTGGTTAGCTATTATTTTTTTGGTTGGGATTGGTGGTTATTTTTCTAATTTTTTTTATTTCTGTTATGGTTTTAACCTCCCTCAGGCCCTCTTGGCTGCAGTGGCTTTGGGTTTGGGTATTGTTCTGGATTGGCTAGATGAAGGCTATTTTATGGCTATTAGTTGGCCTAGGGTGCTAGTGGCTTAGTTGGGTGCCTTTATTGTTGTTGTTTCTATTGGTTGGTTTGTAGTTTATCTTACCGGGCTTTGTACCTTTTTGTCTTTGGTCTTGTTCTACTTACCCATCAAATTTTCTTGCCTTGGTTGGTTTCTATACTATAGTCCTTCTACCCTTCCCTAGTCGACTTGGGTGATTTTGGCTTGATGATTGTTCTTACGACTTGAGTTTTCTACTATGTTGGTTGGCTAGGAGGATATGTGACTAGTTTGGTTGTATTGGCTGGCTGGGTTAGTTGGAGGGGTGGCTATTTTGGCCATTTTTTTTTTGCTACTTTGGTGATTGTTCTGGGAACCTGCTAATGTTCTTTTTGTGACTTTTATTTCTGGTTTCCTCCTACTTTGTTTTTTCTCTTTCGCAATTGACCCCTTTTTCTATTTGGGTGGCTGCCACCCTTTGTAATTAGGTCGGGTGTTTTACTAGATCTTTTTTTTGTTGTGGAGGATATGAGCACTTTTTTTCCTTTTTTGCTCTTGTTTATCTCTAGTTTGTGTTGTTACCCCTATCATGATGCTTGCTCCTTTGGATTTTATTATTCCTTTTTGGTGGTGGCTTTGGTGGTGCTCCTACTATATTGCTGATATCCCTAATGGTTGGTTGATTATCTGCCTTATTGGGCTTGGTTGTTCTCGTGGCTTGGTGGTTGGCTATTATGTTTATTGTTTAGAGGATTTTACATCCATGCTGGATGATGGAGTTTGGATGATGGGCCACTTGGTATGATGGAATTGATGTTTCCCACTTTTCTTTTTTGGTTGGTAACCCTTCTCCTGTTTGGTCACACATATAGTGTTGCTCCTTGAGATGATAAGCCTTTTCTTTACTTTACCCTCGCTTTGCACTTCCTTTCTATGTTAGCTTAATTGTACTCATCCTTTCAAAAGTATGTGCGATTTCTTTTATAGGAAAGGAGTATTGGGTGTGGATCTTGTTGGTATCGAGGACCAAAGTTTACCATGGATTTGAATTTTGGTTTTCTTTTGCTTTCTTTCCTTGAGTATTGTAATAGTTTCTATCTCTTTAGGACTTAATGTAGCTCTTTGAGCATTAGCTTAGAGATTTAGCCCATCGGACTTTTACTTTTTTTGTGGCAATAAAAATTCCTTAATTTCCTAAAACCCTGATTAACCCAAAACCCAAACCCTAAAAAGCTAAAAACCTAAACCAAAACTAAATAAAACATAAAAATAAAAGAAATAAAAAAACCAAAACTCGAATATAATATAAAAATAAATTAAATTAAAAAAACCAAAACCTAAACCTAAAGAAAATTAAAAAAAACTAAACTAAAATAAAATAAATGAAACCTAAACTAAACTAAAAAAAAAACTAAATAATATAAAACTAAAAATAAAAACAAAATAAACTTAAAACTAAATAAAATAAATACTAAATAAAACCTAAATACAAATAAAAAAATAAAATAAAATAAAACTAAAATAAATATAAATAAATAAAAAATAAACTAAATAAACCTAAACCAAGTTTACTTAATTTAAAACAAAAAATAAAAATAAAACCCAAACCAAACCCTAAAACCTTAAATTTAAACCCCTAAACCCTAAACCTAAACCAAACCCAAAACCCTCTCTAAACTCTAAATCCTAAACCATAAAACCTAAACCCTAAACCATACCCAAAACCCCAAACCCCAAAACCCTAAACCCTAATCCTAAATCAACTCTAAAACCTAAAACCTAAACTTAAACTAAATAAAACCTAAAACAAAATAAAGAAATAGCAAAACCTAAATAAAATAAATACTAAAGCCAAAACTGAAACCTAAAAGAAAAATATAAAAAATAAAACTAAACTAATATAAAATAAATAAAGACCTAAACTAAACCAAAAATTTAAAATATACTTGAAAATAAAAAACTTAAATAAAATAAAAATAAAACGTAAAATTAAAATAAAATAACCTAAAATAGAATAAAATAAAACAATAAACTTAAACTGAAATAAAAAATATAAAAAAATAAAACTTAAAATCATAAAAAACAAACCTAAACCTAAAATAAAAAAAAAAAATAAACCTAAACCTAATAAACCTAAACTAAACTAAAAAACCCAACCCTAAAACTAAATAAAAAAACCAAAACTGTTAAATAAACCAAAGTAAAACAACTAAAAAAAAAACTAAACCAAAAATAAAAAAATAAAATAAAATAAATCAACTAAACTAAATAAAAATAAAAAATAAAACTAAATAAAAATAAAATGTAAAATATACTGAAATTAATAAAAAATATACTAAATAAACTAAATAAACCTAGTGGTTTCTTAATTAAAATAAATACTTCTAAACCAAACCCTAAACCCAAACCTATCCTAAACCCAAACACTAAATAAAAAACTAACCTAAACCAAACCCTAAACCTACAACCCTAAACTTAAACCCTAAACTAACCCTAAACCTCAAACCCTAAACTAACCCTAAACTCTAAACTCTAAATCCTAAATAAAAAAATAAATAGTTGTACTTGAATAGAGCCATTAAGACTAACTCATTTATCAATCCAAAGGATAGTCTCTAAGCAAGTAGACTAACCAACCAAAGGGATGTCTTTTGATGTATGTACTAGAAAGAAAGAAAGTAGACTTACATCCTTCAAGTAAGTATCTAGGGTAATCTATTGGCAAGACAAATTGATTGAATCCAATCTATTGAGTGAATACCTAGGGGACTTAGATCAACTCAAAGATAGTCAAGATTGATTTCATTTTCAAATTTATTTTATGGATTATGTTGGTTTGTGATGGGTCACAGAAGGAGCTTATAGAAGCTTAGACCTATCTTAGATTTATCAACCCAGGGAGTAGCTTCATGGAGTACTATTCACCAAAGGAGTGCCTTTTGGTAAGCAATGATCAATTGAAGAAATCTTGGGACTCACATCTTCCACTAAAAGACCACTGGGGTGATTGGTTGCTTGGGCAACAAATTGAACCCGACTTAGGCTACGTGCGATAATCATGCTAAAAAATGCATCATAGTCTTACATCTTCCAAAGCGGAATAATTACCGAAGCAACCTGCTTGTGGCAAAATAGATTGAACCTGACCTAAGGGTGACTACAGAGTGAGTATTGACTCGAGGATTTATCTTAACTCATGTTATCAGGCAATTCCTATAGGGAGTTCTGTTGACACTGCCCTAAAGATAGGATGCCTGCTTGGGAAAGGGGGTCCCTTGGGGGCTTAAATTCTTAATCCACAAGCAAATTAATTTTTGTTTGTTTGTTTATCATGGACCCTATTAGTTTGCCAGGGATCAAACTAAGAAAGAGCATATATTAGCCTAGACATATCTCAAATTTATCAACCAAGGAGAGAATTCACAACAAATTTTCCAACCACGTGGGTGGCTACTAGGAAAGGGGAACTCCAATCCAAAAGTAGTAATATCTAAATAAAAGGACTTGATCCAAATAGAGTGCCCACAAGGGATGGGGGCGTAAGGGCTTAACAACACCGGAGAAGATGACATGGCTCATATATCCAATTATGTCCAACTCAAGAAGAAATCTCGTGGACTCATATCTCCTGGTGTACACCGGGTGAGTCACCACAGATAGAACATCAACCAACCTAAGGTGCCCATTGATTTGCAATAATCAGCTTAGGAAGAAAGCTTGGGGACTCACATCTTTCTATAGTGGAACTGGCTGCTGGGATAGTCTATCTTCGGCTCGACAGGTGTTATCCGACCTAGGGTGACTACTGAGTGAATGCCACTAGGGGACTTATATCAACACAAAGTAGTCAAGAGGAAAGGAGCCTCTAAGGGACTTATCCTAAGCCTCAAAAATACTCAACCTAGTTAAAACATGATGGCTAGTTCAAGAAGAAAGCATGGGGACTCACATCTTCTTAAATGAAGTCAATCATGAGGTAGCTTATTGGCTGGATAGTGAAGCATACCATATTAACAAGGTGCTCATTGGCTTGCAATGATCAAGTTGGGAAGAAAGAACTGGGACTCACATTTTCTAACAAATGACCACGGGTGACACATTTAAGTTGCATGTAAGACAGAGCGCTAATGAGTGAGTGTCATGGGGACTTGCTATAGAATAGCTCAAGATAAAGATTTTTTATTATTGCATGTGCTAAAAGGAATAGGACACCTATGGGGCACTCTTACACCTACCTTAAAACATGTTTAGAAATTATGAAATTATGCCACAGATGGAAACAAGAATTCGCACTAAGAAAGGATGCCGCTTGGGTTCTCTCACACCTGACTTAGTTATGATAATCAAAATAGGATGCCTCTCAGGTTCTCTTATACGTATAATAATAGCATCGAGAGATTTTGTTTGTGTTGTCAAAGAGGGATAGGATGCCACTGGGGACTTTTACACCTACCCTAAACACGTCACGATGGATTCGCAAGACAAGTAAACAATACTTCGAAAGAAGAGAATATTTAATGAATGGAATCAGATTTTATTATTTTATTAATAATTATTTTCAAACATGATTTATTTTATGGGTAATATTTTTTTTAGATAGAACCCATTAATTAAGCAGGTATTCCCTTATAATCAATGCGATAAGAACCTCCTTGGCTTTCTCTATGACATGGGGCCTTCCCAAGTGGGTTCAAACTTGCCTCCCATCTTTTGATGGGCAATAATTGGTCTCATTCGAACTAACACAAGTTCTCCTACTCAGAAAGACCTAGGGTAGACCAGCTTGTTATGAGCTTGAATCATTTTGGCCTTGTACAACTCAAGGTTTTGGCATGCCAGAGACTCTCCAAATCTTGAGTTCTTTTAACCACAACTTTGCATTCTGCCTATAGATTTTGTTACCTAATGCTATCCTTAGTGATGGGAGTTGAACTTCTAAAGGAAGAATGTCTTTGACCCACACATTAAGAAAATGGGGTAGAATGAGTTGAGTTGTAGGGGGTAGGCCCACAAGGCTTCAACCAACCGCTCATTCCACTATCATTTATTATCTTCAAGAGTTTTAGTATCTTGATGAGAGTTTTGTTGAATGCTTCTAAACCATTAGCTCGGGTAGTAGATGGTGGAGTATCTCCAATCTATACCATGTCTTCTCAGAAAGATCTTAGTGCTTTTGAACCATTATCGATATAATTCATCGAGGACCCCAAACCTATATATACATTATTAAAATTGAAGCACATGGTGAGTTGATTCTCGAGTGGGATGGCTTCCCACTTGGAAAAGTTAACTAAGATGAATCAATGATTCTTGGAAGAAGGAGGATCGAAACCTACAATGTACATTCAACACTCAAATGGCCATGAAGCCAATGTAGGGTGTAGGTGGTTGGTGGAGGACCACTGTACTACAATACCACCTCTTACATCCATGCAATATGTAATCATAGAAGGGTAGTAGTATCCAAGCCTTTTAATCTTCATCTTCATCTTCGACTTGATGCACTCCACATAGACCTAAATGTACATTACACCATGCCATGTTTGTCTAAACAACAAACCACATTTGGTCAAAGGATCATAGGTGTGTCATCAAAAGGAGGAAAGAGCTCTCTATTTTACCTGATGGGCTTATGATTTCTCTTGAGATAGTTTGTCAGTGTTCAAGTAATCTATGAATGGTTGCCTCTAATCTAGCTCCTTATCCATTTTTGCGATGGCAACCTCCTCTTCAAGAGAAAGTCTCTCAATGAGTTCAACATCAATAAGGGATATGACCTATCTATTTTGGACCCTTATTGAAATGGATTTTCTTTTATCTTGGCATGTTTAATGCATTTGCTACAACGTTCTCCGGGAACCTTGTAGATGGTGACTGGGAATCTGGAGTCATGGTATACTCTTAGTAATGATGAAGCTTGGGTTTGAGAACCTGGTAGGACCCGATAATCTAGTTGATGACCAATAAAGAATCCCCAAAGATGTTGATGCTCTTGACATTGATAGTGATGGCTAACTCCAAATTGACAATCAAAGTCTCATACTCGGCTTCATTGTTGGTGCAGGGGTTGGAAAGATAGTATGAGAATCTCATCACATCATGGTTTGTAGTTAGAAGAAATATTCCTACCCTACCTTTCTTGGGAATAGATCGTGGTGCATAACCTTTAAGAAAAGAAGTAGTACCATCAAAATATATCTCCCATCAATGGTTGTTGTCTCTAAGTTCATGATTTGTTCATCAGGAGATCATCACTAAGTGGAGAAAAGAAGTGGGTCGCTAAGAAATCACAAGGTATATTCTTTTTTTACCGCATGAAGGGTACAAATGTGATATCAAGCGTGAGAGTATCATGGACGTGAGCCAAACATCTAGAAAGCATGTCATGAGGTACTGCAGTGGATTGGTTTGAGAGATCAAGTTCACCTTATGAGAAAGCATGTAGTGTCATAGCTTCTGAGATGCAAAGATCAAAGCTAGGCAATATTTCTCAATAGGTGGATAGTTTTCACAAGATGGATCGAGGTAGAGTGCGCCTTCCTTCATCATTGGCTTGGGCCAACAGAGTGTCGAGAGTCATCCAATGTAGTATAAAGGATCAGATCTGCCGGGGATCGCTAGAACTGACTTCACCAAGTACTCTTTGATGTCTTCAAGGCATGCTAGCACTTATCATCCCACTTGAACTTGGCATCCGACAAGTGTGATAATGGCTTGCATCTCCGATAGGTTTGAGATAAAGCATCTTAGATATGCTAGCCATCCTTGAAAGGATCTGAGTTCAATTAAACTCTTAAGAGGTGGCATTTCTAGGATAGCTTTAATCTTTTCAAGATCTATTTCTATTCCCCGATGTTGAACAATAAACCTAAAGGAATTTTCCTGAAGCGACTTTGAATGCACACTTCAAGGGATTAATCTTAAGGTTATATTATCTTAACCATTTAAAAACTACTCTCAAGTCAAAGAGATGGTCTTCCTTTTCTAAACTCTTGACTACTAAATCATCAACATAACACTCAACCTGATGATGGATGAGCTCATTGAAGATCTGAGTCATGTCCCATTGGTATGTAGCACTAGCATTTTTAAGGCCGAAAGGCATGACCCTATAATAGAAGATTCTGATTAGGGTTCAAAAAGTAGTGTTTCTTTCATCTTTAGGAGATATCTTGATTTGGTTATAGCTAGATGACCCATCCATGAAAGAGAAGACTGCATGAGATGAGGCGATGTCCACCATTAATTCTAGTATAGGAAGAGGAAACTCATCCTTAGGACATGCCTTATTGACACAAAATGTGAATTTGGCCATTCTTCTTCTTAACTGATGACAACTAAATAGGATATTTTTCTTCCCCGATGAAACCAAAGATCGATCAATTTCTTGACTTCATAAATCACCTATCATTCAACTTCTAATTGGATGCATCTAGGTGCTTGCTTAATAGGGATAATGTTAGGATCTATTGCTAGCTTGTGGACTCTATGTAGAGATAATCTGCATTTCCTCATAACTCCATGCAAGCCTTTAAACTTAGTCAATCTAACTAAGTCATTGGTTTCTTCTTCATTTAGCAACGAATGATGTATGTCGCGAGGATTTTCTCATAAGGTTGATTTCATTAAGCTTTCTTGTGAATGAATGAATCTCCTCTTCAAATTCTAGCAGTGCCTCTTTGACTTAGAGATCATCTGGCTCATCAGAAGTTTTTAAACACACACTCTCATAAGAGTTGGGATGTGAGAAGAACCTATTAGACTCCAAATGGTTGGTAACAACCAGGCAATAATCTTCATCATCGTTCGGACCCACTATGTTGAATCCTAGTCGTGCTATTGATTGTGCTTCCCACTTGTATTGTTCCATAGCTTGAAGTATTTGACCTATGCTTGGACCAAGTGTGAGGAACTAAACCTTTCGTATAAGATTTTGAACACAAGGTGAGTAAAAGCCAAAAGGTAATTCTTAAAGTATCTTCCTCAAGTCCTACATCGAGCTGACGGATGATGAACCCAAAAAAAGAACCTCTTCTTCATATATCACTGGAAGACTTAGGGACTTAACTACTACTTCAACTTTCGATGTGAGGTTAGAGCTAAGGTTCTCAATCGCCTGATAGTTTCACATAAACCAATTCAAATACTTTGCTTTTCTTGGAGGCATGGTCTTTGTCTCTGATCAAAAAGTCACCTCCAATGGAACCTGAGAGGGTTAGCTAGTATACTAATCACATTATATTCATCCTCTTGGATTCCAAGTCTATGTGAATAGGGGTACTCTTATGAACTGAACATGACCTCTATTGGTCAAGACCAACTGGGGGTCTCCCACCTCTAGAACCTCTATTCACTTGGGTGGAGGTTGGTCACACATGTCCATATGATGAATGGGGTGGAATGTAATATCTGATCCACTTCTTCTTCAATTCCCCTTTCTTGTGCTAGGACTTTCCTTTTCTTTTCATTTCTTTATCTTTTCTTTTGCTTCATTTTCTTTTGGTTTTTTTGCATTTGCATTTGAATTTTTCCAAGTTCATGAGAAAGGGTGTTTTGAGGAAGATAGTAGGTCATCCTCATAGATCTCAACCTTCTAACTAAAATGGCTTTTTTCCCCTGACATGGTACTCAATTCCATCTTTTGAACGCACCAATAAAGGAAGGATGGAACAATCTTGATGTATCCCGGCCTACAAGCTGAATGAAGTATTCAAATCAATGATGTAGAACTTTTGCTCCTTCCACCCAATCTCTAAAATAGAACCTAAAGCTCCTTCTCATTGAATCCTCAACATCATCTCCATCTCCTGAGTGTAGAGATGTTGATCTTCAAGTAGGCAAGGGTCTTTAGACTCATAATATTTATTGATGCATGTGAATCCAAGAGAACCCCAAGTTTGAACTATCCATGTCGATTGTGATGGGGACGGTTCCAAGTCCCCAAGAGAAGGTTTTCATCTGAAGGTGATCCTTGGGCTTCTTTTGCATAATGCTTCCTCACCTATATCAACTGAGCTAAGCATATTTCAAGATCAAGTGATTCCCTCATCTCTTTGGATAAGATGAGGGCATCATAAATTCTTAGCTTAGATGGCAACTTTCTTAGATAAAGAAAGGATGTTGTAGTCCACCTTCGATTGGTCTCCAAGAAGAACCAAGGGTGGAGCATCTTGTGAAAGGGCTTCTCAATCTTCACAATGACTTATTTTTCATCTAGAGGTACTACCCTAGAGGTAGAACCTTGCCACAGGTTGACTGCAATCTCTTGAGGCAAGGTGGTGCCCTCCCGCACCTCACAACTTCTCTATGAATTCTCAATCGATGATTCCAAGTCTATCTTAAGAGGTGAACCCATAGTATTCAGAGTTTGCAACTCAATCAAAGAGGAAGATCAAATTTATTATAGTTAATTAGACTTGGAGAGTTATCAGGAATAGAAGAAGACAACTCAAAAGAGACACATGTAATTAAAATCGCCTTTATTCTTAAATTTCTTGGAATTATTTGGGGTACAAAGTAGAAGTCAAGTAGAGTGAGTGGAGTAAGGGATTTGATGCCCTTATCCATTGATACAAGTTCTACTAGTAGAAGAAACAAAGAGCTAAATGGTAGAAGTCAATGGTGTCAAGGTGGAGGCGGACACTTGGGGAGCTAAAGGCTATCCCACGCCATCTGAATGAGCTCACTTCCTAGATTTGGCACTGGAAACTTGCAAACCTTCCTTAGTGTTGAAGGTTTGAACTGACTCAAGCACCTGTAAGGAAAGCTTCTTGATCTTCTGAATTAATTTCTTAGAGATTTTAGACAAAGAAATGTCCCAACCTTCTTTGGTTTTGGTAGGATAACTTGTATCCCCAAGGATTACCCTAATGGAACTAGAAAGTTGTTCCACAAGGTATTCCTTTGGGATAACTACACCATCTTTTTGTTCAAGCCATCCTTGAATGTGAAGCAATCCTCCAAAACTTGGCCTAGCATATGGTGGTAGGGCAAAAGTTTGGATCATGACTTTTACCTACTCATCTCCTAAGCTCAGTTGAAAATCATATTTCTTTAAGAGATTCTTAAATATTTTCTTGATCACCTCCCTCTTAAAAGATTAAGGTTTGTTTAACTTATCTAGAAGAGTAGGTGGACCATAGCTACCTAGCAGAGGATATGCATGTCACTGCTATTAGTGGTATGGTGAGATGGTCAGGCCGGGTGGAGGCTGGATATGGTTAACTGATGGTGGCAAAGGAGGTGGAGGCTCAGGTCATGGTCTCTCAAACATCTCTAGTGTCCCTTGTCAGCTACTATGTTTCTTCTCATAATCCTTTTGGGATTTACAAATAATCTAGAAGGTGATATCCTCCTTTAGAGACTAGTCTTTGTTGCAAATGACCCATCCTATAATGAGGTTCACACTTCATACTAGTTACACCATCGAGAATATAATCAACAAGTGACTACCGAGTGCTATTGGGCTATAACGATCACCAACATTAACCCTTTTTGAGCTCCAACAAATCTCTTGATGAAGAGTTGCTCAGCTCAACAAATGTCTTTATTGAACCAATTTTAGCATACCAATCAAAAGTGATACCCATTAGCTAGACAAAGAGTCTAAAGAGTAAAGCATCCACCTACGTAAAATAATTAGCCTAGTGAGCTATATATGTCGCCTCGCTTGTTCGGGTTCTTTGAAGGAGACATGAAACCCTTGGGATAGGATAGCATCAATTCAGTGGTCTACCCTTTGAAATGATCCTCCGTGCTTGAGCTTCCTTCACCTCTTGCTCAACCATGGATTTTAGATCATTTTCATGAGGTATCCACTACCTTCCTATACAAGCTAGTGCTACCTTGCTCGAGTGGAGTCTTAAGGTACATGCACTATTTCGAGAAATCACTACTAGGATGCACTGAGGCTTATTTCAAGCACCACATGCTAACAAGTCAGTAACTTGTGCCATCCTATCAATCAGCTCTTCTTTCTACCTTAACTACTGTCGAAGGTGATGGGCTAATTTTGTGGTGTCTCCTTGATTAATATCATCATCTTCCATGGCCTGATCCTAAGAAGAGATCATCTAGTATCAACCATGCATATCAAATTTAATCATCAAGTCATCTTTATTGGATCAAGCTAACTCTCTTCATCAAACCAAGCATATCCTAATATCTTCTTCTATAACATAGTGTTCAACTATCTCATCTATGATCAAACTACAAATAGTTTCTATGTGATTTCAATATAAAACCGGACCACCTTAAAGGAGTCAATGTGTGCTACTCACTAGAAGAATGATACTCTGACTACCGATGTGTAATAAGGGTAACAATCAGATGATCCTCTACAACCAACAATCTGAATATCTGATTACCATTTTGCATCGGGAGTTGGTGAAGGAATGACCACGATGATGCTGGGTCCACTTAGCACCAGTAGAAGGTCAGTGAGATTCAATGACAATGGGTGGTATAGGAGGGGTAGGATCCCTTGGCCAAGGATCAAAGGTCATTTTTACCGATGCCTTCATGGCAGATGGAATGGGAGACAAACCTACATGGTGGGTGGGGAAAGTGATATGAGGTGAGACTCCACTGTAAGCGGATGAACCTCCAACCGCTAGTAATATGTGATGTATGGGCCTCACGCCTAAATCTTCCTGGGGATAATAGATTGAAGGTTGAACGGGTACCACTCTGTGTCCATATGCTTCACCTAGAAATAGAATAACAATGTTTGACCTCCTACTTAGAAAGCATCAAGTGCACCAGAGGAGAGGTGATGAATGGATCCTCTAACATCTTCTTTTTGATCCCGAGAGGATGAAACTAGTTTCAGTAACTGATGAAGTGATCATGGGAGACTCATCCATGGCTAATTGAATCGTTCTCTGCTATCAAGTGTGGAACCATTTGACCATATTTTGTTCTTACACTGGGTAGAACAGGAGGTGAGGACCCAAAACTCAAATGTCGGAGGCAAGTAAAATTAGGGAGCCTTACCCTGATTGAGAAGAATGTGAAAGATAGGGGCAATAGATGAAGGAATTATTGGTAACGCTAATGGAACTTAATGTGTTGAAATTTCCTCTTCAATGAGAGACATCAAAATTAGATGGTAATTTATCTGAGGATCACCTTCTTCTTTGTTGACTGATAGTGATCCGCCCCTCAAATTGCCAAAGTGGATCAAGTGGGTACACAAAGAGGGAAGTATGTCAAAGCTATATCCATACCATGAGAAAAGTAAAGACAAAATTTCTAATAGCCATTTGAACATAAAGACATGAACTGTCCTAATTGAAAAAGAATTTTAAAATGAGAAATGAACAATTTATCTCCATAGATTTTGAATTTGAATTTTGAAATTTGAACCACTCCAACAACTTGGAAGCTAAGTGGGTTCAAAATTTTGAAGAGATTGATGAAAGAGGAATTTGAATATGAATCCAAACTTCAACAAATTTGGTATGTTGAAAAATGGATTCAAAATTTTGATTATGCTTTGTGATCATTTATATTTTGAATTTGAATTTGTGATTTTGAGGATTTCTTTAAAAAAATTTGGGTATGTTAAAGTAAGGTCAAAATGATTTATTTTTGTTTGATTATTTTAAAAATTTAAATTCTTACTTAGCAAATTTAAGTATGCTTAGAAGAATCTAAGTGTTTTTATTTTGAAAATAGGATTTTTTGAAATTTATATGCTAAGAAAATCTTAAGTGTTTCATTTTTTTAAATTTTTATTTAAGTAGGATCCTTAGCAAATTATGGGGAATAAGTGTTTGTTTGTTTTGTGTTTTTTTGAGATTCAACTTAGTAAATTATAAAAAGTTGAAGTATGTTTTAAAAATGAAAATTTTAGCAAATTTGAAATGCTAAATGAAATTCCAAATGGTGTTTTAAAATTTTGATTATTTTATTTTTTGAAAAATGGAAACTTCTCTTAAATTTTATGCTAAGGGAAGAAGTTCCAAAAGGTGTTTGAAAATTTTGATTGATTTGGAAGCTTTACTTAACAAATTTGGTATGTTAAATAAAAGTTCCAAATTTTTGAAAATTTTGAGAAATGATTATTTTGATTTTGATTTGGAAACTTTACTTATCAAATTTGATTATGCTAAGTGAAATTCCAAATGTGTTTTGATTAAATTTTGATTTGGAGACTTCACTTAACAAATTTATAAGGAGGTTCCAAATGAAATTTAAAATATGATTATTGATTTTGCAATTTGGAAAATTTACTAGCAAATTTGATTATGCTTGAAAATCAAATGTGTTTGAAATTTTTTGAAATATGATTGTTGATTTTGATTTTGATTTGGAAACTTCATAGAAATTTGATTATGCTATGAAATTCCAAATGTATGTTTGAAATTTTTTTTAAAATATGATGATTTTGATTTTAATTTGAAACCACTTACAAAATTTGATTATAAGATGAAATTTCAAATGTTTTGAAATTTTTTTGAAATATGGTTGTTGATTTTGATTTTGATTTGGAAACTTTACTTAGCAAATTTGATTATGCTAAATGAAATTCCAAATGTTTTGAATTTTTTTTGAAATATGATTTTTGATTTGGAAACTTACTTAAATTTGATTATGCTAAATGAAATTCAAATGTGTTTGAAAATTTTTTGAATTATGATTATTGATTTTATTTTTAAAACTTTACTTAGCAAATTTGATTATGTAAATGAAATTCAAATGTGTTTGAAATTTTTTGAAATATGGTTGATTTTGATTTTGATTTGGAAACTTTACTTAAATTTGATTATGCTAAGTGAGGTTCCAAAATAGAAAATTTTTTGGATTTAAAATTTGAGATACTCAACAAATTTGGATATGTTAAATGAAGTTCCAAATGTTGTTTGAAATTTTTTTTTGTTTGAATGATTTTAATGTTTTGAAAAGGGCCCATTCAACAAATTTAGGTATGTATAATGGAGATCAATTTTGTTTTTTGATATGAAATTTTGTGTGTGATTGTTTTTTCTTTATTTTTCTTTTTTGAGAATTAAAAAACATATGTGGGATATGTTTAAGGGGATTTCTAAATGATATTTTATTTTTAATGAAATCTTCATTTAATAAATTGATTATATTAAATGAAGGTATGTATGCTTTTTGTTTGAAAATTTTAATTTTGTTTACATAAGAACTTTCCATTCAATAAGTGTGAATGTATTGGAATAGAAAGATTCATGTGTGCTTTTGAAAACTTTATGATTATGATTATGATTTTTTTGAAAAAATGATTGTTCATTTTGTTTTGAAAATGAAATCTTCATTAAAGTGAATTGAAAGAAGATGTTCATTTGTGCTTTTGGAACATGTAACAATTATGTGAATTGTTAAATGAGGGTGAAAAAATTTGTGGAAAATATTTTATTAAGTGCATTTTGGAAAGGTGCTTTTGAAAGGTAAAGTTCTTTATGGAAGATTTATTATTTTAGATGAACCTTTGCTTATCATGAAAATGACAAGGAAGAAGTCTTAAATATGTTTTTTTTTATTTATTTAGATCTTCTTCATTTTACCCATTGAGGACCAACGGGTTTGAAGACCAACAAGGAATGCAATCAAAAACCTAAAGATGTTTAACAACTCAAGAATGAAATGAGCTAAGTGCAATGAAAAGAAGGATAGTCTTGGATTCATACCAAAGTACAAACCCACTATCAATACTCAAAGATAATGATATTTACCAAAGATGGAGAGAGGAACCATCCCCAGCGAAGTCGCCAGAAAAATCTGTTGTGAATAAATTCTTATAAGGAGTTGCCTTCAAATTTGTAGGGAGAAAGAAAATAAGAGACCTATAGAAATTCATCTTGGTTAGACACCAAGCAGATCTACAGATGTACTTATTTAGGTGATCAGGTACCACAATAAGGAAATAGTGTACTATCTCAAGACGGCACTACCCTTTTAATGGACCTAATCACCAATAAGGACTCCAAGGATGATAATGCATATAAAATTTAGATTCTTCCTACTTTACATGGAAAAGTAAAGCTTTTTAATTCTGTTCTACAAAGTGGCAAGCCCCATTTATTACATCTTAAAGGATATCCCTGAAAACTCTTGAAAAATGATCATTGTCTAAGATTCCAAAAGTACTATCAATTGATTGGTTTTGTTTGAAAATCAAAATGGGATTGATAGAGATTTATTATCTAAGCCAATGAATGATAAGTAGAGATGCACATGATGCTGGAAACCCAAGAGTACCTCACTATCCTATACTTGGGCTTTACATTTTGAAATTGATTTAGTTTGTTATTATTTTATTAGTTTTCCTTTAACACAAGATTAAGAAAATGCCTAGAGGTGAGGACTTATGCTGAAAAGGGAGAAGCTAACAAATCTAGGGAGCTTATGACTAAGCACAACCTAAATCTAAGGTGAAAAATGGGTAATGGTTCACCAACAAGAGAGGACAAACATGTCTTGGACTTACAACCACTGGGTGGAAACTAACTTATGATTTTAAATTCATGTAAAGTCTTTATGGTTACATAAAGATACTAGGCTATTATTATTTAGAAAGAGACTAAGTCCTTAAACTCACTCCTAAAGAGACTAGATCATGTAAAGGACATGCTTAAAATGACCTAAATCTAATGCAATTCAATTTTTCTTTTTATTTTATTTGGACAAATATTTTGACTAGCAATAGAATGACTAATATGAAAGAAGATTAATCAAAATAACAAGAAGGGAGGATGAGTTTCCACCATGGCTCTCAAAGGTCAAGTTCTTAGAAAAAAGTGGAAGCCCTTAAGATTGAAATAAGATGCATTTGTGCATGATATTATAAAGAATGCTCATCCAAAAGTTTGTAATTCTTTATAAACTGCTTTAGGTGAGGTGAGTTGTTTAATTTTAATTTGAATAGTTAAGGTAAAAGATTTATTTTTTCTAAAGAGCCTAACACATCCAAAGCCATACATAAAGTAAGGAAGAACTAGAAAAAAATCATGCCATTTAATGAAAAAAACCTAAACAATCATCAATCAATTTATAAAGCTAATGTAAAGAATAAATATAAGTATTCTGAATAAACAAACCAAAAATAAAAAAAAATATAATGAGACCCTTCTACAACCTGACATAAAATGAATTAAATTACAATTAAGCAAAGGAATTCATTATGTCTTAAGCTTTATTCTTCTTTCTTTTTTTTCTTTCTTCTTTTCTTTTTTCTTTTTTTTTGCTCTTTGATGGTTGGATGGTAGATGCTCTAAGGCTTCATATGGTATAAGATAAGATTTTATGACCAATGCTCATATAATCAGAATGTAAATCATTCCAAAATCATTACATTTTTACATGAAAAGGGAAAAGTGAAATCAACTAACACCTACAAAATAAAATTAGCTAAAACACACCACACAAATCTTAAGCATGTAAATTGTACTTATCACTCAACACATGGGTGACTAAGTCCACAGCCTATGGATTATAAGGTATAAGCATCAAAGCAAAGCATTTATATTTTTATTTATGATAGATTTACACAATTTGTAGAAAGAATTGTTAAAGTTAAGAACATCCTACCATTCATTCTACAATCATGCATAACATCCATTCTAAAACATATCATAAAAAAAAAATACATCAGCCATGCACCATCTTAACCTAAGGCTAGAAGTGGTGACAATTTGTGTGTGCTTAAGGTTTATTATGCTTAGCTATGGCTTTGTTCAAATTTTCTTAATGAAGGACATGTTCAACTTAGAGGAGGGTTTCATTTAAGTTCTTAAGTGTTTGGATTGATTGTATTTTATGTTTTAATTTGGTTGAAGTGAAACATATAATTAATTACTAAGTTATGAAGAGAGGGAAAGAGGAGAGAACTTATTTCCCAACCTTAAGTAATTTCAAAGTGGTTCATATTTTAGTTTCATTTAGGTGAATGTTTTGATTATATCTTTAATCAATCTTAAGTTTAGATAAACCCCAAACAAACTTATTCAAAGAGAAAGGAATTTTAAGATTAAATAAAATGAATCAAAATTCAGATAACACACATTACTTCATCTCTTTCCCAACATATATATATATAATATATAACATGCATATGGATGGACTTAAGCATATTTATACATGCAAATGAGAGTTAAGTTTTTTATAATAATCCATTTAAGAAAATTTAGAAGTTGAATATACATTTTTCTTAGAAAAGGTTTTCCTTATCCAAAATTTTACATAAATACATGAAAGTAAGAAAGGCATAAGTGAGTAAGTTAATCTTAACCATGTAAGGTACAAGACCTACTATTAATACTTAAAGCCTCCAAACCTGTGGATTGTCCGCGACTAATATACCACTTTCCATAACAAACATGCATATAAAAGAAAATGAAATAAAAGGAAGCTTCAAAGTTGTTTAATAGATTTATTTTATTTATGCAATTTATGTTTAAAGTGTAACATTCTTAGATGGTATAGGATGAATAGGATTTGAAATTAGGTGAGCATGGTCCTTTCAAATGAACCTTATATCTCACCCACAAATCTATTCAAACTATACCAACATAGAGAGAAAGGAAATCTATACTAAGCATACCTTTAATATTTCACATGCAGTTTATAATTAAAGTATAAGTAGCAAATTTCGATTTGATATTTCATTTATAAGTTTTGAAAATAATTTGTATTTAGTAGTGATAACTCATATTTTATTTTAGCCAACACATGCACTTTGACATAAAAAAAAATTTCATTTTAAAATTTGAAACATGAAATTATGAATGCTGAAATCACATGGCATACAACTTAACATGTTGAGGATAAACATAAGAAAATGGGAGGAGCTCTAGGAGGCTTAGGATCAGTCTCTAGTGGCTCCACTGGTTTCTTATTCTTCAATCAACCTTGAGTGTGTGAAAATATAAGTGAATTAGGGGGAGTACATCTCCCTCTTAAAGGATCGGACGGTCAGCAATGATCTTGCCATTTTGATCCAATTTATGGATTGGGAAGGTTGTTTGATCTATTTTGAGTGTGCACATGGTCTTTTGATCCAAGGAATGGGTTGCCAACCTCCCATGTGAATTTGAGCTTAAGAGGATGTTTGAAATTTTAATTTTTGGGGTTTAGGTTTGGTCTAAGGACCAAATGGCGACCATTTATCATTGGGTGCACCACTCATCACTAAGTCCCCTTGAGCTTTAGGAAAGCCTCAAGTGATTGTGAAGAGGGTATGAAATTACCCATGGGTTAGGCCAAAATTTGTTCTATGGCTTAGGGTAGATGGTAATTTTGCTATTTTTCACTTTGGACATGTTGGGTATGTGGAGAAACTAGGTTTGGCAAGTTTCATTGGATTTGGAATCCATTTGATGGGGTTTGGCTCATGTTGGCCCATTTAGGTCAAAATGGGTCAACTTAGGTCAAGTTGACCAATAGGTCAAATTCAAACCAAGGGTTGGGTAAAGTTCATATGACCATTTGAAATGTTTTGCTTTTGGTTTGATTCAATTTGGTATATATTTGTTTTGGCTCATATGACTTCACCAGGGTCAAGTTGACCTATTTGACCCATTTGACCTATTTGAGTTAAAGGTATAGGTTTGGTTAGTCATATGGAGTGGATTGGTATTTTTGTTTCCAATCAATTTTGTTAAGTTCAATTTTGCTCAACATGACCCTTTGTCATAAGGTCAATTGGGCTAGGTTGTCTAGTTGGCCAATTGGTCAAGTTCCATAAGTGATTTGGGATAGACTTGACCCATTGGTTCCAATCAATTTGGCTCAAGTTTTTAACATTTTGACCCTTTAGGTCAAAATGGGTCAATTTGGGTCAAGTGGGCCAATTAGGCTAGGTTAGATTCAAATGTTGGCTTGGTCAAGTTCAAACATAGGTCATCAGTGAACTTAGATCAATGGTTTCAATCAATTTGGCCTATGGTGGAATTTGGTTATGGATTTTATTTTAGGTTAATTGACTTGGTCAACCCTTAGTTTGATTGGTTTAGTTTGACCCAATTTAGTTGATTGATCATCCCATGATGATTGTTGATCATGATGAGAGGGATTTGAGTTTGATTCAATCCAATTTGGGGGATCAAAAGTTGGCTCATAAGGGTACTTTAGGTCACTTTGGGTCAAGTGAGCCTAAGTGGGTCAAATGGCTTCGTCAAAGCTTGATTTGAAGTTGATTGATCTTGTATATGGACTTATGATTGAAATATAAATCCATTTACAAGTGGTTTGAAGTCAAATGGATTTAGATCCATTTGAAAATTTCATATTCAAAGGAAGGAAGAAAGGGTCTTGGGTTTGATTTTAATTAGGTTTTGATTGAATGATTGAAGTTTGGATTTACATATGAGCATGATTAGGATTGATTGAACCATGAGAGAAAATCAAGAGTTTGTCTTGATTTGAAAGTGATTTGACTAAGTTCAAGATTTTGGCTTGAAAGGCTTAGATTTGATTTTGAGTGGATTTGAGTTTGATTTTTGGAATTGATTTTGATTGTTTCAATTTATATTTCATTTATATATGTGAATATAAATGTGAATATAAATTGATCATGAGAAAATTTTAAGGATTTTAAGTGGTTTAATCATGATTTAGGTTAAATCCATTAAAGGAATTTAATGGATTTAAGGGAATTTTAAATTGAAATTTAATTTTGCATTGGATTTGATTGATTTATATTTATATTTCATTTATTTATGAGAATATAAATGAGGATATAAATAAGTTTTGAGGAAATCCATGAATTTGAAATGGTTTGATCATGATTTTGGTTAAATCTATTAAAGGGAATTTAAAGATTTTAAATTTGGAATTTAATTGGATTTGATTTTATTGATTTATATTTATATTTCATTTACATGAGAATATAAATAAGTTTTGAGAAAATCCCATGAATTTGAATAGGTTTGATCAAGGTTTAGATTGATTTTGGCTAAGTCCTTTAATGGAAAATTAAAGGGACTTAAGAAAATTTTCATGAATTGATTTGGAGTTTTGAGTTTAGTTTGATTGATTTGAATTTATATTTCATTTATATATGTGAATATAAATTAGAATATAAATGAATTATGAGAAAATATCAAAGGTTTGAATAGGTTTGAATCATGATTTTGGTTAATTCCTTAAGGGAAGGATTATGGACTTAGGCAAAATTTGGACTTAGGAATTTTTTGATGGATTTTGATCATGGGTTTTCAATCATATGGAGTTGATTTTGATTTTAAGGAAATCAAATAGAATTGATTTGGAGTTTGACTTGAAGGAAGGAAAGTGATGAATGGTTTAAGGGTATGAAATTTTCCTAACACCCCAAGGCATGACCTATTCTTATGGCTAACTCTTCTAGGTCTTCTAGGCTAGGTTGAGTGTCCACCAATCTAGATATGTCTTAAGACTAAGGAACTCTTAAAGTTTAAGAGAAGTCTTATGTCCAAGATAGAGGGGTTGAGAGCTCATCCTAAAAATGAGGTCAACAAAGGTGTAGCAGACTTACATCTTCTATAGCAGGAATAATGGGGTGACCTATTGGTTGCACAATAATAGAACCCAGATACAAGTGAATGCTACCGGGACTTATATCAACTCAAGAGTAGTTAGGCGATTCCTATAGGGAGTTTTGTTTACACTATCCTAATGATAGGATGCTTGCTTGGGAAAAGGTACCACTAGGGTCCTCCTAATCCACAAGTGAATATATATTTTATTTATATGTTTGCGTGGACCTTGTTGGTGTGCAAGGGACCACATGAAGGGCTATGTCGCCTCATCTCATATTTACTAGACCAAGGGAGAATCATCCACGTGATAGATTCTCTAACCATGGGGTGGCTACGAAAGGGGAATTGTAATGATAGTAACTGATAATGTCTAAATAGAGTCAAAGGAAGTGATCCAAATATAGTGCCCATAGGGAGGTGGATAGGGCGTTATTCTAGCCCTAAAAGAAAGTAATGGCCAACTGAGAAAGCATAGCAGACTTACATCGCCATGAGTGGTGTATCCTAAGGTGCAGAACCAACCAACCTAAGGTGAAAGCATGAGTGGTGTATCCATCAAGATAGAGAACCAACCAATCTAAGGTGCTTGTTGTGTGCAATGATCAATCGAAAGAAAGCGTAGGCTTACAACTTTCCAAGCAATTGATCATCGGATAGTCATCGTGATAGATGTGACCAGATTGACTACTACAAGGAGCCCAGGAAGGATTGGACCCAAACTTGAAGCAATCAAGAGGGAAGGAGGGTGACTTATCCTAAACCTCAAATATACTCAATAGTGCATGAAGGCTAATCCAAGAAGAAAGAGCAGCTCACATCCTTTTAAATAAAGCTAACATGAGGTAGCATGCCACATAGTAAGGCCTACCAAACCAACAAGGTGCTTGTCGGTAGTGGCCAAGTAAGGATGGAAAATATAGCACTTACATCTTCCAAAGCAAGAAGACCAGGGTGACACACTAGTAGGGTAGCATGTCACACCTAAAGGCATCAGTGATTATCATTGGGTGATATCTCAACCCGAAACCGAGACAAAAAAGATATGTGCTTTATATGTTTGTGTGTAGTTTGTGTTTGTGTTGTGTGTGAAGGATAGGATGCTATTCAAGTTCCTTACACCTACCCTAAACACATCATGGTGGATTCACAACAAGAATACTTTCAACATGGAAGAGATTGAATTCAAAATGGAATTTTGATGATAATTATTTTAGAAATAATTTATAATATTTCTTTAAGTAGAGGCCATTGATTGGAAGCATTGGGTGCTCTCCCTTATGATTAATAAACTGATAAGATCCTCCTTGGTGGGCCTTCTCTATGACAAAAGGGCCTTCCCAAGTGGGTTCAAACTTGCCTCCCATCTTATGACTGGAAATAATTAGTCTCCTTTGAACTAAAATAAGCTCCTACAAAAAAGCTCTAGCATAGACCAACTTGTTGTGAGCTTGAATCATTTTAGCTAACCTCAGAGGTTTTGGCATGCCCAGAGCATCTCTCCTCCAAACCTTCAAGCTATTCTAACCACAACTTGGTACATTCTATTGTGATCTTGCTACTCACATCTATTCTTAGGGAGTTTGACTTCTAATGGTAGAATGGCTTGACCCATACACTAAGGAAAATTAGTAGATTGAGTTGGAGTTCTATATGTCAGCCCACAAGCTTCAACTAAATGCTCATGCCACTGTCTCTTATTGTCGAGTGTTTTCTTCAGTATTTGGATGAGAGTTTTGTTGAAGGCTTCTACTAAGCCATTTACCCTCAGTAGTTAATGGTAGAATATCTTTAATATATGTGATGTGACCTCTCGAATACCTTCCCCATTTGGAAAAGTAGTCGAAAGCTAAGATGAATCAATGACCCTCTCACAATCTTATGGTTTTGTGCTTGTATAAATGTAACCACATAAAAAAGACCACATAAGACACCATCCAGAGTGTAGGAAAGTACTCTGCTTCATCATGATGGGCTTGGGACTTCTCTTAAGGTAGCCTTTATTTAGGTAACCCATGAATGGTTGTCTCCAATCTAACTCCTCAACCTTAGCAATGGCAACCTCCCTTCAAGAGAGTACTTTTGATGATTTCAATATCAATAAAGAGACTTGTCTATTTTGGACCTTTATTGATATGGACTCATCCTGAAACATCCTTGGTAAGCTTGGCTAAAGCATATGCATTCTTCTCCTCGAGGAATCTTATAAATGGTAACCTCTGGGATTTGGGCCAACAACTCCATGGGGTACTTGTGGTAGTCATGGAGCTTGGGCTTTATAACCTTATAGGACCCAATGATTTGGTTGATAACTAGCTGAGAATCCTTGAATATATTGATCGGATGCTTATAGTAAGGGCTAACTCCAAACTAGCAATTAGTGCCTCATTCGCTTCATTGGGTGCAAGGATTGGATAAAATGATAATCTCATCACATTGTAGTCAGAGTTAAGAGAACTAATCCTACCCCTATTTTTCATGGAATAGATTGTGATTCTCGCTCCTCTTTGAGAGGAAGCCACACCATCAAAGTAAATCTCCCGTGGTGAATGCTAGTGTCCCTAAGTTCATGATTTGTTCATCGGAGATCATCATAATAAAGAGTCAGAAGTGGGTGTTCGCTAAGAAATCCACTAGCACTTGTCCTTTCACCGCATGAAAGGGTACAAAGGTAATGTCAAACTACAAGAGGATCATGGACCATCATGCTAACCATTTGGATAGTGTCATCCGTGTCATGAGATACTGTAGTGGATTGATTTTAGAGATTAAGTTCACCTTATGAGGAAGCATGTAGTACTATAGCTTTTGGGATGCAAAGATGAAAATTAGGTAATGCTTCTCAATGGCTAGATAATTAGCCTCAATAGGGATTAGATGGCTGAGGTAGTAGAGTGCATTTTCCATCCCTTTGTCATCTTGGGCCAACAAAGCAACAATGGAGTCATCAAACAAATGTAAAGTATGAGAGGCTTACCGATAGGCGCTAGAACTAGCACATCATTAGGTAATGCTTTGAAGGCATGCTCACACTTGTCATCCCAATTTGGCATCCTTTTGACAAGTGTGAGAATGGGACATCTTCCGATAGGTTGGATATAAAGCATCTTAGATAATGCCAACTGCCCTTGGAATGATCTGAGTTGAGTTAAACTTTTAGGGTGGCATTTCTAATATGCCTTGATCTTCTTCAACAATAATTTCTAGTGTTAACAATAAACCCAAGGAATTTCCTTGAAGCTACTCGAGCACTTGTGGGGTTCATTTGAGGTTAAATTATCTTAACTATTTGAAAACTACTCTCAAGTAAAAGAGATGGTCTTCCTTTTCTCTACTTTTGACCACGAGATCATAGACATAGCACTCAACTTGATGATGAATGAGTTCATCAAAGATTTGAGTCATCACCCATTGGTATGCAGCAATGGCATTTCTAATGCTGAAAGGTATGACCTTATAACAATAGATTTCAATTAGGGTTTTAAAAGCAGTGTTTCTTTCATCTTTAGTAACCATCTTTATTTGGTTATATCCAGATGAGCCATCTGAAAGAGAAGACGCATGAGATGAGGCAATATCCACCATCGCCCGGATTGGTAGTAAAATTCATCTTTTGGACATGCCTTTTAAATCCTTAAAACCAACGCATATGTGAATTTGGCCAATATTCTTCTTAACTAGGATGATGAGCTAACCGTGTAGGGTATTTTTTTTCCGGATGAAGCCAATAGTTTCTTGATTTCATAATGACCTATTGTTCTATGTCTAATCGCATGCATCTAGGAGCTTTTGATAGATTAGTAGTAGGCTTTCTATTTAGTTTGCCGAGCCAATCCATGCATCTCTTCATAACTCCATGCAAAGCTCCTTAAACTTAATAGTCTAACTAAGTCATTGGTTTCAATTTCATTCAACAAAGAACTAGTGTATGTCGTGTGGACCTTCTTCTAAGTTGATTTCCTTGAGCTCATCGATGGTTGACTTGATCTCTTCTTTGAACTGGTCTGCATCTATGTCTTCAAAATCATGAATCATATGAATTTTCTAAGCACAGCTCCTCATATGAGTTAATGTAATTTTGAAAGAACCTATCAGATTCCAAATGATTGGTGATGACTAAATTGTAATCGTCATCATCGAATGGACCCACTATACTGAATCCTAGTCACAGTCTTGATTGAGAGCTCTTGCATTTGTTCTTATATATTCTTTTGAAGTAGTCTGATCTATGCTTTGACCAAGTATGTGGGATTAACCCTTCCTTTGCTAAATTATGAACACAAGGCAAGTACCAATCAAAAGGTAATTCTATTATTTATATGATATCAACTTCTTGACTTGAGGATGATGCTTCCAAAAGAACCTCGAAGTCTTCACATGTGTGGATGTGGGGCTTCCTTAACTACCAAACCCTTTTTGAGAGGAATGTGGGTTAGAGCTAAGGTTCCCAACTGATGCCTAACTATTTCACATATAGACTTGGATACAATTATGCTTTGCTCTGCCTCATCGCTATAAGTGTCACCTCCAAGGGAATCTACTATTGAGAAGAGTTGGCTAGTGCTAACCATATAAGACTCCCATGAACTAGATTCTATGTCTATATGGATAACAAGTGTACCCTGTAGTTGGGACATATCTTCTAAATGGCCAATAATGAGGTTTTCCACCTCCTCACAACCTCCTCCGCCTCGGAGGTTAGGTCATTCTACCCATATATTCATATAAATGCCTGGGTGGAATCTAATGTCGCACCACTTCCTCCTCCAAGCCTATTTTCACTCCATTTTATTTTCTTTTTCATTTTCTCTTTTCTTTTCTTTTTCTTTTTCTATTTCTTTTTCTTTTTTTTTTTCATTTTCTTTTATTTTTAAACTTTGGACAAGTTCATGAGAATAGACTTGTTGATTTTGAAGGAGTTAGTAAGTCGATCCTCATATATGCGACCTCGTGAACTATAAATGGCTTTAGATCTCCTTGACATATAGATCCCACCTCTCACAAACTTCATACATGTAGAGAGGATGGAACTATGTTGTTCTCATGCATCCATATTCTCCCAAGCAAAGAGTTAAAAGATGTATCAGTCTATAATGTGAAACTTGGGTCTTCCAATCATCTATCTCCAAGGGCAACACTATGGAGCCTAAGGCCTGCTGACGCTTTGGAGTGATTCAATCTTCCCATCTTGGACTTAAGAGTCTTGACACACTAAGAGTTCCCTAGTCATAAGACATTTCTAACAATTAAAACACTTAACCTAAGCCTAAAGACTTAGGGTTAACCATAGGATTATTTTATGCCAAAGATTAGGATAATACTTACCCTACAACCCAAATCCAATCCAAGTTCACCTTCTCAAACCAAATCTCAAGTTCAATTCAAACATCAAATTCAAATTCAAATCCAAACAAATCCAAAATCAAATGATTGAAGCCCATGATCAAATCCAAACTTGAAACCCTTCCTCATGACCTATCCTATGGAGTTAGCCAAATCATAATCCAAATCAATCCAAAATAAATTGATTTTCTCAATCAATTTATATCTTCAATCATCTTACTAAATATAAATCAAATCTACATTCAAATGAACAAAACTAAATCAAACTAAATCAAATTAAATCAAAACCCTTCCTAAGCCATATATGACCTATCCATGGACTTAGCCAAATCTTAATCCAAATCAAACTCAATGATTTTCTCATAAATCAATCATATTTTCAATCATTTTCACAAAAAAAATATACATTTAAATCATTAAAACTAAATCAAACCAAATCAAAATCCAAACCTAAGCCACAAGACACAACTTGACGGACTTAGCCAAATTCCTTCATTCCAAAACCCAAATTCAATTGATTTTCTTATGAATCAATCATACCTTCGATCATATTTACAAATAAAAATGAATCTACAATAATCAAGAAAAACTAAAATCAACCCAAGTCAAACCCAACTTAACCCTTTTGACTTGAACTGTATAAATGAACCAAAACCCATTTGAACCCAAGCCAATTGCAATTGAATTCATATATCAATCCCAAATCCATATATAAACTCAACTAAATCAAACTCAACCCAAAATCAAGCCAACTAAACTGGATTGGTTCACTTGACCCAAAGTGGCCAATTTGACCTATTTTAGCCAAGTTCTAATTGTACCCAAATTGGATTGACCCAAGCCTATCAAAACCTCCCATCATGATCACCCTAGGTTGATCAATTATCACAAATTGGGTCAAACCAAGTCAACTTCATCATTTGACCAAGTCACCCCTTAACCCATGTGAACCCAAACTAGCCAAATTGTAAATCCTAAGCCAAATCCTTAAAACCAATGATTCATACCAAATCAAAATCAATATTTGAATATGACTTGACCTTCAATTGAGTCAAACCAAATCCAATTAACCTCTTGACCCAAGTTGACCCAAATTGACATAAAAGACCAAATTGGGTCAAATCAAAATATAAACCAAATTGATTGCAATCAATGGCTCAAGTTCATTCCAAATTGATTGTTGAACTTGACCAAGGCCATGATTGGACCCAATTGAACCAAATTGACCTACCCTTTGACCTAAAGGTTCAAGTTGACCTAAATCAAAACCAAATCCAAATTAATTGAAACCAAAGCCTAAAACCATCTATAATTGGTCAACTAAACCCAAACCAACACCCAACCCAAGTTAATTTTGCCAATTTGGTCAAATTGTGTCAACTTCCATTTGACCCAATTGAATTCAAATGAGCCAAAATCAAATCTAAGCCAAACTAAACCAAACTAATTGAACCAAAACATCCCAAATGATCATATGAACTTGACCTGACCCTTGGTTTGACCCAATTTGACAATTGGTCACTAACCCAATTTGACCTAAATGAGTCAAATTGAAAACCAAACCAAATCAACTAATTGAAATTGACTAACCCACTTTTGGATCATTTCAAATCGCCCAAATCAAATCCAATGCCAAATGATCATTCTACCCTCAAGGGAATCACATGGGACAAATCACCCATTCCTTGGCCACTTGGTAATCTCCCAATGGTCCACCTAAGCAGACACTACCCAACCTTACCGGGGTGGTTGGGTCGCCCATGACCCATGGGAGGTGAAATCACCGCACTCTCCATTACAACATTTAAAACCCATAGGACACCCATGATTTTCTTGGAAGCCACCTCCACACCTTCAACCAACCAAAGCCAACTCACCTCCTCCTTCCACCCACTCCCTGAGATGGTGGGGCTAAGCCAAACTCACCAATCCAGATGAAAGGGGTTATACACCCTCATTTCCACTCAAACACATGCAAAAAAAATCATTCCTCAGAGCTCGCTACCCAAGATGATCCGTTAAATAAATCCTTAAGCTCCTCAAAATGCCATTCTCGTCAAAAACATGGCACTCCATTTCGACCTAACTTCCTCATTTCTCCATCAAACTCAAATTAACTTTGCTCGCACCTTCTAGGCCTCATTGAGCAAGAACGAATCATCTCCCAAGCTTCTTTAGCATTGAGGTGGGACTTCGACAAAAGCTGAGCTCCAAATCATTAGTTCATGACCTTCCAAGAACGCCGAGGAATTGATCCAATTATTGCTCAATAAGGCTTCTTTACTAGATGAAGCTTCTTCAATTGTTCGGTGCCTTGAGCTTGATGAGGTTCCAAACATCCTTAGCTAAAACTTGAGATTTTGAAGAAAACTGCATCTCGTGTGATCTTGACTATTGGATCCCCTCCGACGATGCTATGAAGGTGTGAGATCCTTTAGTAGTTGATCCGAGCTTAAGTAAGCTCAGATCAAGTGAGTAATGGCAGATGGACTGCATTCTCCCTCACTCGCGTGACGTTAGATCAGACACCATCTATTTTGCATGATCGTAATGAGTGATTAAATCCACTGATTGATTTAATCTTATTAAGCTGCGGGATTAATCGTAGCCATCCAATCTTAGATCGGATGATGGATAAAAAATGCGCCCCGCCACATTAGGCCCCTTTTATTTCCTAGGATCATTGCAAGTTTATTTTCCATGCATATCATGTTGGCTCATAAGTTAATTACTTTAAGGAAACATAGGTAAGGATAATTAATTCAGGGTTCAACTTAATTAACCCATAAAATCAATTAATTACATTTAAATTAGATCAAATCACTAATGGGGTTTAAAACAAGAAGTGATGATTTCTTTTCCTCTTAAATCAAATTAAATCAAAAACTTAATTAGAAAATTCTTTGGTTTGCTTCAAATAATTTTATTTGATTTTATTATCCTTAAGAACTAGTTTGGTTGAATGAATCACATGCTTATATTTGATTGTCTCTTCCAATCATGTTAAATTTGGTATGTCATTTAAATTGCATCCATCTTTTCAAAATCATGTAAAATAAAATTGATTTCCTTTATGCAAGCTTGCATGTGTTGATTTAATTTAATATATGTGTATTATCACTATTAAATCTAAATGTATTTTTCAAAAGCTTATAAATGAATAATAATATGTGATGATGCTAGTTATAAATAAATAAGTGGTCATTAATTGTATGATATCAAAAAGAGGTTAAATGGTGGTATAAGGAGAATATGATAATCCATGTTAGATTTAGGTATGGTTTAAGGTTTATATTTTTTATTATTTAATTTTTATTTTTATTAAATTAACTAAATGGTGTGTCTATTTATTTTATTTTTATTTATTTTAGTTTATTTTATTTTATATCATTTAGGTTTATTTTTTTATTTATTAGTTAGTTTATTTATTTTAGTAATTTATTTTAATTTTATTTTGTTGTTTAGGTAGTTTAGTTTATTTTTTAGTTTATTCTTATTTAATTTTTTTTGGTTTGGTTTAATATTTTAGTTTATGGTTTTTTTAGTTTAAGTTTAGGATATTTTTGTTTATTTTATTTTAACAAAACCTAAACTAATCTAAAAAAATATAATACCTAAATAAAATAAAAACTAAACCTAAAATAAAAATAAAATAAACCAAATATAAAAATAAAATAAAAACTAAATAAACCTAAATAAACCTAAAAAATAAATCAAAAAATAAAACCTAAATAAATAAAAAAAATTTAAACCTTAAAAAAAAACTTAAACCTATAATAAAAATGAAATAAACCTAAACCTAAACTTAAATAACTAAAACCTAAACCTAAATCTAAAATAAACTAAACCTAAACCTAAACCTAAACCTCAACTAAATAAAATAAAATAAACAAAAATACCCTAAACTTAAACTAAAAAATAAAACCTAAAAATAAACCTGAAATAAAAACTTAAACCTAAACCAAAAAATAAAAAATAAAATAAGAATAAAACTAAACTAAAAAATAAACCTAAACATAAACCTAAACATAAAAAATAAACTAAAATAGAAATCCCAAATTAAAATAAATAAACCTAAAATAAATAAACTAAACTAACTAAATAATAACCTAAATAATGATATAAAATAAAATAAACTAAAATAAATAAAAAATAAAATAAATAAGACTAAACCTACTAGTTAATTTAATAAAAATAAAAACTAAATAAAAAATAAAAAAAATAAAGAAAACCCTAACCATAAACCTTAAACCATAAAACTAACCCTAAATCCTAAACTGTAAACCCTAAACTACAACCCTAAACTCTAAACCCTAAACCCTAAAACCCTAAACCCTAAACCCTAAACCCTAAAACACTAAACCCTAAATCCTAAACCCTACACCCTGAACCCAAAACCCTAAACCGTAAACTCCAAACCCTAAAAACCTAAAAACCTAAACCTAAACTAAAGAAACCTAAAAATAAAATAATAAAAAAACCTAAACATAAATTAAATTAAAAAAAACCTAAACTAAAAGCTAAACCTAAACCTAAACCTAAACCTAAAAATAAAATAAAAAAGAAAACTAAACTAAAATAAAATAAATAAAACCTAAACTAAACAAAAAAATTAAACCTAAATAAAATAAAAACTAAATGTAAAATAAAAATAAAGTAAACCTAAAATAAAATAAAATAATAATTAAATAAAAATCTAAACCTAAAAAAATAAACCTAAAATAAACCAAAAATAAACAAAAAATAAAACCTAAACATTAAACTAAAAAAATATTGACCCTAAAAAAACAAAATAAAATAAACCTAAACCTAAAATAAAATAAACTAAACTAAAATAAATAAAACCTAAACCAAAACCTAAAATAAACTAAACCTAAACCCTAAACTAAATAAAATAAAATAAACTAAAAATTAACCTAAACCTAAACAAAAAATAAATCATAAAAATAAACCTAAAATAAAGAACTAAAACCTAAACCTAAAAAAATAAAATAAAAACTTAAACTGAAACATGAAAATAAAAAAAATAAAACCTAAACCTAAAATAAAATAAAATAAATCTAAACTTCAAAAATAAACATAATCTCAAACCTAAATAAAAAAATAAACTAAAATAAAACCTAAACTAAAATAAATAATTTAAATAAATTAAACTAAAAAAATAATAAAATTAAATAAGTAAAAAACAAAATAAAAAAAATAAAATAAATAAACTAAATAAACTGGTTTAATTAATTCATAAAAGAAATCCTAAAACCTAAATCTTAAACCCTAATCCCTAAACCCTAAAACTAACCATATAAACCCTAAACCCTAAATCCTAAAAAATCCTAAACCTAAATAAAAAACCTAAACAAAAAAATAAAAATAAAATAAAATAACCCTGACCCTAAAACTAATCCTACACCCTAAATATACAACCCTAAACCCTAATCCCTAAGCCCTTAAACCCTAAGCTCTAAACCCTAAACTCTAAACCCAAAACCCTAAACTCATAAACCCTAAGCCCTAAACCCTAAACCTTACATCCTAAACCCTAAACCATAAAACCTACAATCCTAAACCCTAAATCCTAAACCCTAAACCCTAAAAACCTAAAAACCTAAAAACCTAAACTTAAACAAAATAAAAATTAAAAATAAATAAAATAAAAATACCTAAACCTAAATAAAATAAAAATATAAAATATAATGAAAATCTAAACTAAAACCTAAACCTGAACCTAAACCTAAAAAAATAAAAAAAATAAAAATAAAACTAAACAAAAATAAAACTTAAACTAAACCAAAAAAAATAAAATTAACCTAAAAATAAAAAACCTAAATAAAATAAAAACCAAACCTAAAATAAAATAAAATTAACCTAAAATAAAATAAAATAAAAACTAAATAAAAACCTAAACCTAAAAAATAAATCTAGAAATAAGACCTATAAATAAATAAAAATAAAACCTAAACATTAAACAAATAATAACCCTTATCCAACTATAACGCTAGATGAATCCTTCCTATCCACCCATTATGTGTCAAATTCTCATTTAATATATAAAGGTCATTTTTATACATCTTAACCAAGTCTTTTAGGTCTACCTCTACCTTTCTTAACATAAGGTAAATCTAATGCATCTACCCTAACCATCATTAAATAAATGGCCAAACCATCTAAAGCGACACTCTCTAATCCTATCTACCACTAGAGCTACTCCAACTTTTTCCCGAACATACTCATTTCACATTTTATCTCTAAGAGTAAAGCAACTCATCCACCTGAGCATCTCATCTTTGTAACACTTAATAAAATAAATACAAACTTTAATTAAACAAAAAAATAAAATTAACCTAAAAATAAAAAAAACCTAAATAAAATAAAAACTAAACCTAAAATAAAAATAAAAATAACCTAAAATAAAATAAAATAAAAACTAAATAAAAACCTAAACCTAAAAAATAAATCTAGAAATAAGACCTAAAAATAAATAAAAAATAAAAGCTAAACATTAAACTAAAAAAAATCATAAACCTAAAATAAAACTAAATAGAATAAATCTAAACCTAAACTAAAATAAACTAAACTAAAATAAATAAATCCTATACCTAAATCTAAAATAAAGTAAACCTAAATCCTAAACTAATAAAAATAAAATAATCTAAAAATAAACCTAAACCTAAACCTAAAAAATAAAAAGTAAAAACTTAAACCTAAACTTAAAAATAAAAAATAAAACCAAAACTTAAAAAATAAAATAAAATAAAACTAAACTTAAAAATAAACATAAACCTAAACCTAATCCTAAAAAGAAATGAAAATAAAAAACATAAACTAAAATAAATAAATTAAACTAAATAAAAATGAAAATTAAAATAAACTAAAATAAACAAGAAATAAACTAAATAAACCTAAACCTATAAGTTTACTTAATGTTTAGGTAAACCCTAAACCCATAAACCCTAAACCCTAAACTATAAACTCTAAAACCTACAACCCTAAACCTTAAACCGTAAACCCCAAACCCTAAACCCTAAACCCTAAATGCTAAACCCTAAACCCTAAAACCAAATAAAAAACCTAAACCTAAACTAAATAAAACATAAAAATAAAAAAGATAAAAAATAAATAAAATAAAATAAAAAAAATTAAACTAAACCCTAAACCTAAACCTAAACATAAACCTAAAAAAAATAAAGTAAAAAATAAAAACTAAACTAAAATGCAATAAATCAAAACCTAAACTAAACTAAAAAATAAAATAAACCTAAAATAAGAAACATAAATATAATAAAACCCAAATGTAAAATAAAAATAAAATAAAACTAAATGTAAAAAAATAAAATAAACCAAATAAAAAAAAATAAAACCTAAACCTAAAACTAACTTAAAACCTAAAAAATAAATAAAAAATAAAACCTAAACACTAAACTTAAAAAAAATCCTAAACCTAAAAAAGATAAGATAAAATAAACCTAAACCTAAACACTAAACTAAGATAAAATAAATCAAAACCTAAACTAAACTAAAAAATAAAATAAACCTAAAAATAAAAAACATAAATATAATAAAACCCAAATGTAAAATAAAAATAAAATAAAATAAAATCTAAAAAAAACTAAACCTAAAAATAAATAAATTAAATTAAATTTAAACCCTAAACTAAAATAAACATAATCCTAAAAATAATAAAATAAACCTAAACCTAAACTAAAAAAAACTAAACTAAAACAAATAAACCTAATCCTAAACCTAAAATAAACTAAACCTAAACCCTAAACTAAAAAAAGAAAATAAAAAAAAATAATCATAAACCTAAACTAAAAAAAATAAACATAAAAAAAAAATAAAACCTAAAACCTAAACCCAAAAATAAAATAAAACTTACTTAAACCTAAAATAAAAAATAAAACCTAAACCTAAAAAATAAAACAAAAATAAAACTAAACCAAAAAATAAACATAAACCTAAACCTAAACCTAAAAATTAAACTAAAATAAAAAACCTAAACTAAAATTAATAATCCTAAAATAAATAAATTAAACTAAAGAAAATAAAAAAAAATAAACCTAAATAAAATAAAAAATAAAATAAAATAAAATAATTAAAATGAAACTAAATAAACCTAAACCTATCAATTAATTTTAAAAAAAACTTAAACCCTAAACCCTAAACTTAAACTAAATTTTAAAACTAACCCTAAACCAACCCTAAACCTATATCCTAAATCTAAACTAAATGAACCTAATGAACTAAACTAACCTTAATTAAAACCCTAAACCTTAGCTAATCCAACTAAACCTAAAATTAAACCCTAAAGCCTAAATTTAAATCCTAAACTAACCTAAACTAACCTAAAACCTAAACCCTAAACCTAAAAAAAAAACTTATACCTAAAGTTAAACACTAAACCTAAACTAAACCTAAACACTACACCTAACCTTAAACCCTAAACCTAAATAAACCCTAAAACCCTAAACCATATAAGCAACTAAACTTAAACCTAAAACCATAAACTAAATCCTAAACCTAAACCTAAAATTAAACTAAAAAAAATAAACTAAAATAAATAAACCTAAATTAAATAAACTAAACTAAATAAAAAACATACCTAAAAAAAATAAATATAAAATAAATAAATAAACTAAATAATTACTTAATTTAAAAAATTAAACCCTAAATAAGCCCTAAACCCTAAAACCTAAACTCTAATCCTAACCTAAAATCCTAAATCCTAAACCTAAAACCTATAAACTTAAATAAAACCTCTAAAAAAAATAAAAAAAATAAAATAAAACTAAACCTAAACCAATAAACTCCTAAAAACCCTAAACCCTAAACCCTAAACCCTAAAGGCTAAATTAACCCTAAACACTAAACCCTAAACCCTAAAATCCCTAAACCCTAAAACCTAAACCTAAACTTAAAAAATAAACTAAAATAAAAAACCTAAACTAAAATAAATAAATGTAAATTAAATAAACTAAATTAAAAAAAACATCTAAATAAAAAAAATACTAAAATAAATAAAAAATAAATTAAAACTAAATAAACCTATACATACTAGTTTACTAATTAAAAAAAATAAACCTAAATAAACTAAGTCCTAAATCAAACCCTAAACTAAACCCTAAACTAACTAAACTTAAATCCTAAACTCCCTAAACCCTAAACCAAAAAAAATCTAACCTTAAACCTAAACTAAACCTAAACTAAATAAACAAAAAAAAAAACTAACCCTAAACTATAAACCCTAAAACTAACCCTAAACCCTAAACATTAAACCTACAATGCTAAACCCTAAACCCTAAACTTTTAAACCCTAAACCCTAAACCCTAAACTCTAAACCCTAAACCCTAAACCCATAAACCCTAAACCCATAAACACTAAACCTTAAACCCTAAACCCTAACCCTAAACCCTAAAACCTACAACCCTAAACCCTAAACCCTAAACACTAAACCCTAAACTCTAAACCCTAAATCCTAAACCTTAAACCCTAAAAACCTAAAACTTAAACCTAAACTAAATAAAACCTAAAAAATAAAATAACATAAACATAAATAA